>JAZGTI010009903.1:0-18284 GCA_036877585.1 Botia kubotai
CCATTAAGCAACAAAAACATTAAAAATGATTTAGAATGTTCTTTAGACATTGTAGTAACATTATTGCTTGGTTATAAAAACGTTAATTTTTAAAAATGTTCCACTAACTACTTAAGAATAGCATTTTGATCTATATGATATATAACGTTACAAAGTTCTACGAATGGACTGCAAGAATGTTGTTGATAACTTTGAGAGAACGTTCAGCCAACATTCGGAGAACATCCCCATCCGTATCCCTCTGATGTTATCTGGGATACATCAGAGCTGGTAAAAATAAACCATCCAGCAGTAACCGGAATCTTCTGCCGGCGTCTGGTGCAGGGAGACAGAAATATATCAATACTGCTCTGTTTATTAAAAGCTATGTCTCTGGATTGAATCGAGGTCCTAAATGGACCACATCAATTTGCCCCCCCCAACAATTTTCATTGCCTCCATTAGATGAATGAGGCTAAGCGAGCAAAGCAGGCCGCATAAAGCAGAAGGGAGCGACAGGCGAGGGTTTGTGCGGCGTGGTGCAGGGCTGGTGCAGGCCTCTACAGCGACAGTGCTTGAGTAATGGCTTTCCCTGTGGATGTCAGCTGTAGATTTATGTGGCCTACACAGCAAGTCCTCTCAAAGTATCTGAAAGCAAGTGCTGCTTGATCAGTGCTTTCCACACACTGTACACTGCACAGCGCCCGACCCGTGCACCTTTATAGCCACATCCCTTCTGCTCGGAACTGGTTTTGATGGCAGGTTTGAACGGCATGTAATCACATCTCCAGGAACAGTCCCAGCGAACAGGGAACGTTCTCAAAATGCTGTTAAAGTTGTTAATGGAGCGTTTTAACAAACATTAAACTGTTTAAATGTTGGTTTCATATTTCTATACCTATAAGGGTATACATTATTTTTCATAAATCATAAATATTATATGACCTTATTTTAAACACAACTGTGAGCATGGCCATTTGCAAATGTAACGTTTGTAGACCTTGTATTAATGTTCAGTTGTGTTTAATTCTGTAACTTTAAAACATTCCACTAACCAGCAGTCATCAGATTCAGAGGCGTTTCACTTGCATACATTTGACAGAACAGGCAGCAGCTGAGATACAGTTTCACAAAGTCACAATAATAATAAAAAACGATGTATTGTAATTTGGAACAGCTATTATTTGCTAGACTTTGTTTGTTTAAGTGTTTTTGTTGTTTTTGACAGTATACTGCCCCAAACTTGTCATATTCATGCAAAAATAATATTTTGCATGAATTAAACCTTCAAAGCTTCATTTGCATCATGGCAATTTTATATAATGATTAAGCCTAATTCCCCTCAAAAATGTTACTGTAATTTATTCAGACATTTTACAGCTTTAAAGTTTACAGTATTTAAGTTTCTTAATTCTCTTATACAAATGTCACAATGCAATTAATAATAATATTCTTAAAGCTTTAACGTTTAGCTTTAACAGGCAAAATATGATTTTTTTGTCTTTGTTTGGATTTTAGGATGAAATCCTGTTTCTAACAGATTTTGTGAGACACACTCATTCAGAGTTCTCTGAAAATAAAGACTGACACCCATTTAACATGTTTGTCGCTATATTTGTCTCTGTAAATGACATTTTAATGGATCTAATTAATCTCAAGTGACTATTTAACTTTGTTGTTGTCCAGTGTTAACAAGTCGTGTTATTAGCCATGTTAATTAGTATGTTTTTCATGATAAGTAGAGACAAATTGTCAGACGCTGTCATGTGCTTTCAGGCACCAGCTGTATGTTTTCTAACTTTCATTCTGTTCAACTGTGTGCAAGAGACGAAGTATTGTCACATGCAGAGAGAGATTCTTCCTTTACATTATAGACATTATAGCTTATAGAGTGAAACAAACATGATGGCTATTTCTGTTTAGACTGTTGCAATAACTTTGTAAGAAATGTGTTTGCAGGACGTCTGTGTTAAATGATCACGCCTGGGGTTATGCACATATTAAAAGTTCTTCCAACCAAGAACCGTCTGAAGACAGACTATCAGAAAGACATGTATCAGACTATCAGAAAGATATGTATCAGACTATCAGAAAGATACGTATCAGACTATCAGAAAGATATGTACAATAATCAAACACAGGTTGTGTTGTTTTCAGCTGTCACTTCCTTTACAGAAAGTCCACGTGGAAAAGCAACAAAACATTGTTTGGAAATTTTTGTATGAATACAATGTAAATTCCCACAAAACGCTTTCACATGCGGAAAATGTGAATTCATGCGTTTTTCTGTTTATCTAGATATATTGCGTATAAACTAGCATGAACTGATAAAATAAACAATAATAGGCAATGTTAGTCAATGTTGTGAGAACGTTCCCTGTTAGCTGGACTTACCATTGTTATGATATACTGTAAGGCAAATCTTGTCCACATGTCTGTACAGGAACAGCCACAAGTAATTTAGAAGTACAGTAATCTTCCTAAGAGCATATTTTACCCCCAGACAGATAATCAAAACTACCCTTTAATTCAAGAAGTATCTCTCTAATCTGATCCTGGATCAGCTGTTCTTATGCTCAATGAGGAGGAACTCTGGATGCCACAGTAAATCTTTTCTCTGCTACGTTTTGAATCGTTTGGTATAACATTCTAAAGAGGCCTCGACGGAGCTGATCTCATCACAGAGAGAACAACAGAGTGCAGAAATCATTGATTTGACAGTAATATTGCCACTGAAGTCAGTCTGGATACGAGAAGGAACACAGTGCTCCTTGTTCTGTTTGTTAGGAAGTCACAAGCGAGGCTGTACACAACACCAGGAGGGAGTTGTGTGTTGGCATTCCTGTTTATCTCAGGAGCAGTTGCTTGGCTGGGGTGGGCTGATATCATGTAGTTAGCATGCGCTAACAGCTGGTTAACATTGGTTAACGTTCTCTAAAAGTGATCAAAGTTATCAAAAACATTCTTGCAGCAACGTTAGCAGAACTTCTTTTAAACGTTCGATATCACGTGTATCAGAAATGTTATTCTTAAGGTGTCAGTGGAAAGTTTTAAAAGTGTTACAGAATTAACAAAATGTTTCAATCATTTTCCTAAAACCAAGCAATAACGTTAATACAATATCTAAAAAACTGGATGTTTTGAATGTTCCTATAATTGTGAACCTTTTTGTTAATGTTTTGCATCACACAATTTGAAGTGAAACTCAAAAGTAAAGTTTTCAAAGTAAAGTGTATTCTCAAGATGACCCTGTTGTAGTTTTTCTGCAGCGGGTGTCGTGTTAAGACAGAGGTGCAGTCATCTGTTTCTTATTGTCAATGTGACTGTAATTGCAAACAGTGTCTTTTCTGTTGATGGATAAGCAACATTAGGTATTGACAAGAGTCATCGTTTACTCAGCAAGTAGTATTTCTGTAGCTTTTTTTGCTAAATATTTGGTTTTAAAGTCTGAAAAGGTTTCACTGCATTTTTTAACTTCAAAGAGAATAAACACTGTGTTTTTAGTCATCTGTTTTTCTGTTATCTTCCCTCTGTAGAAGCAGGACATTTTATGTTTTATTCATTACAATATGAGAAGTAAGAATTTGACTGAAATGTAACACACAAAACAATCTACAAGAAGAACGCGGTCTTTTTTTAACTCTCTCTTTCTCCTGTTTCACATTATTCATTCGGTTCCATTGATTTATGGAAACACACCCTCAAACGTTTCCTTGTTGAACTGATTGATTTGTTTGGCACAGAGGCACATTTTCCTGGTGCATTATGGGAGAGTGCTCTGCGACTACAATTAACACATTCAAATGCAGCAGTGATATTTCTAAAGCAGCAGAATTATGCAGCGGCTGTTTTTTAAGCTGTCACGAGTTGTGGGTTTGGTAACACACCCACAAGTTAAACTGTCAAAACATAGAGGGTTCTCTTTGTGGATCTAATATGGATTCAAACAGTCGCATGCTACATTTATAAGTGTTTTAAATGTAGTGCTGACCGTATTCCCAGCTAACAATTTTAGGTTATAAAAATGTTATTTTTAAAGATGAAAATGTTTTTCGTTTTAGTTTTTTAGATGTTGTATTAACATAATTTTTGTGGTTATGAGAACGCTATTGAAACATTTTGACAATAAAAACAAACGTTCTACTAACGTTATTGCAAGAACACTGTTTGCTAACTTTGAGAGCACTTATACAGAGTGATAGCAACATTCTGAGAATGTTCCGTTAGCTGGGTTGCATCACTCAGAATAACTGTGGCATATTAAAATAATGATACCATCTGTTTATTTTTATATTCTTCGAGCACCCACACGACCGGTCAAACACGGATAAATCCCAAGATACTTTTGTGCGCCGTTTGTCCATCTCCTCGTCCCCGTATAAGTTGTGCGTCCTTTTCCACAATCTCTAGGTCATATGTCCTCGGGCAGCAGGACTTGGACAGCAGGAAAGGATCTGTTTAGCGTGTCTGCAGTAATTAGCACTGAACTCATTCAGTAAAGAGTTGAGCAGTTGTGAGGCGAGGCTGTCGTGTGTAAAGGTCTGTAGATGCTGACCATCATGTGACGACGTTGACACTGGACTGACCCCTGCGTGAAATCCTTCACTAAGCAGGATTTGTCACAGAGCGTTGTGGGCACATTGTTTTTCTCCTGGGCTTTGACGTTTCACTGGAGGGATTAATTTGATGTTTTGAGAAGTTGACTGCACTAGTTTCATATTTTACATCTTGAGAGCCACGGCTGGTCAGTTTCGCTGTCATAAGATTTCAGAGGCGACTAAACACGGATGAATGACAAAACTCAATTTTTATAACACTTCTTACAATATCAGGACAAATCTGTCTAACTGAAATTTTTGATTTTTAAGGACAGTTTTGTTTATTCATGATGAATAATTCTGGTACTGCGCTGGCCCAGCTAACACTTTTAGGTTCTAAGAACATTTCCCTAACGTTTTAAGTAACAAATTTTTTTTGGAAAAATTATCTTGAAAGTTTTGGAAACATTTTGCAAAACTTTTAG
This sequence comes from Botia kubotai, assembly GCA_036877585.1. Lineage (NCBI taxonomy): Eukaryota > Metazoa > Chordata > Actinopteri > Cypriniformes > Botiidae > Botia > Botia kubotai. Next base: position 5,003 of record JAZGTI010009903.1, read on the forward strand.
GAGTATATTAATCGCTTGCTTACAGAAATGTTATTCAACTGTATTTTCTTTTACATTTGTAACATTTTAAAAAGTTCCACTTTTAACAATGTTAAAATAATGTCCCTTACCAATATTAGTATATTACGTTAGTCAATGTTCTAACAATGCTCCATGCTAGCTGGGGGATGCTACATGCTAAAACTAAAGAGTCACTTATACAATCATAAGACAGAGCGAGTCAGACAAGGTCAGAATTTGGACTATGAATATGAATATGACATCTACGGTACGATTGGATGATCATTTCTGAAGTATGGATTCACCCTCTGGATTCTGATGGGGAGTATGAGATGGTATGGGAAGCGCGGTTGTCGTGGTGACTTCACTTCCATCACATTGGTTAGAGAAGGGCAGCTTGAGTCATTATGTAATGAGTGTCAGGTCAGGACATCAGAGATGTAGAGACCAGATGGGAATATTTAGTGACACATCATGCTGACTTGAACATTAGAGAATGAGAGATTGTGCCTGAGGAACAAATCTGACCCAACTGTAAGAACAACCCAGCTAACACCCAGCTAACGTTTCCCTAATGTTTCCATTAAGTAACATAAAACATTGAACTTGTTATTTTGAATGTTCTAGGAACCTTCAAGATGTTCTTCTCTTAGATGTTGTATTAACATTTGCTTGGTTATAGGAACATTATTCAAGCGTTTTCAAAATTCAGTTTCTGAACCTTTTTTAAACGTTCCACTAACAACTTAATGTTATTGACATATGTATGGTTTAAAACGTTCTCCTAACAATACTGCTAGAACATTTTGTAATAACTTTAAAACAGCTTTTAAGAGAGCGTTAGCCAACGTTCTCAGAATGTTTCCTGTTAGCTGGGATACACACTGTTTACGCTTATTTAGAGGTGAACTTGGTATACATTTAGACGTGCTATGCAGTCAAGCATGCTTTCAGCATTTCAAAGAGCTGCTGGTGGTCTGCCGCAACCTTGCATTCAAAACGGCCTGCAACAGAGGGAAATGCGTCGTACAAATTGCGTTCAGCACTGATTTGTTGTCCGTGTTTGCAGCGTTTCCTGATTTGCATAATCCCTTGAGTGAATCCAGGGCTAAAACGACGCAACTAAAACATGCTCTCAAAGGCGCAATTCATTCCCGGTGCATTCCTACCAAAAGGATTCATGAGAACACATTGTTCCTCACATATCCTGCCTCGTTTCAAAGGCAGTTTCTCTGCGCTTCCCTTAAAAGAGATAATTGCTCAGTTATACTTGTTAGAGGTTGTGTCTCATGTCACCTGATTCATTTTCATCCTTGAAGTCCCCGCTTAGGAATCCAGGTCACATCGTTTGGGTTTTAACGACTTAAAGGTTTCAGTCTTTCATCTGTAAAATCAGATCTTCAGCATGTCTTTGAAGACATTTGTTGCTGCTCCACAAGGCCACATGGACAAATTGAACCCGCGTCAGCCCTCCGTGATTACAGGTGCACGTCACAATTACCTCACTCAAGTGTGCTGTGAATACCGACGATGCTAATGAACCTTGTGTTTCATTAGGGAGAATATGGGTGCCCAGCTAACTGGAAATGTTCTTAGAACGTTGGGTAATGTTCTCTCAAAGTCTCTCAAAATTCTTGTAATTCTTTCACCTCATATAAAAACATTAGCAAGTAGTTAGTGGAAGAATTTTTTTTAAATGTAACAATTTAAAAAAGATTTTGTATCACCGAACTATGATGTTAATACACTGTCTAAAATGGAAATGTTTCCTGAGGGAAATGGTTCTACAACCGAAAATTGTTAGCTGGGTGAATGACAAAAACACTGGCGAGACAAAGGATGAGGTAAGACTTCTATTTTGTACAAAAGACATGACCTAAGGTAAAGATTAGGTTTAAATATAACAATGTGATTTTATTTTAGGATATGACAACGATGCTCTGAGCTCTGAATAACTGGATTTTTTTTCCTCACATGTGATTGCAGAGTGATGCTAAAACAGGCATCAAAGCACAATATCTTGCCTGTATCGGCTCACAATGTACACCAGCGTTTCTCAACCAGGGGACTGGAGCCCTGTGGATAACTTAAAATAGTCGTCTAATTAAATATGAAAAAAAAAACAATAAATTACTTCCACTCGTGACTGCAGTCACAAGACACACAAGAAACGATGCGATTCAAAGTTATTGAAGTGGAGCTGCACGCCACCATGTTTGCTGTACCCATTCGTACCGATATGTTTACACTCAAACGTGCCGAATCAATTGATAAATACACTTAAAATATTGTTTTCTTTTACAAATGTATTGTTTTGCTTCACTGACTTCCAATTTGAAGACATCTGTCTGTTTATATATATATATATATATTAAAGCCGCTTAAAGTTCTCTTTTGGTTTGGATTGTCTTTTTGCAGGATTTCCTTAACAATATTTCTGAAACGTTACTGATATTGAGAGCTTTGGCTGGAATCTTGTTGTTTTCTAACTGTCAGGTGAATGAGGGTTGGGATGTTTGAGATTTCAAAGGTGTGTAAACATGCGCAATTTCATGGGCCAGTTGACAAAAGTCTAATTATTAAGAATTGTGTTCAAACAGATGCTTGAGTAGATTTTTGGTGAGCATGGCAGCCGTAATTCATCATATCATGATCAAGGGATGGAGGATGTATATCCAGCCAGTGTAGCTGAGCAGGCATGAAACTGCATTACTGTAGTTCACTGCCTGTATCAGTCTGCAGTGCAGACCCCATGCATCTTTCTGAGAGAAAACCAGCCAATGTGCAGATATTTCCAATCTGATGGTTACGGATTTGATCCTCTATAAACCCAGCTAACATCCAACATCTAACATTTTCAGAAAGTAACAACAATGTTTATAAATGCTAATTTGAAAGTTCTGGGATTGTCCAAAACATCCAGCATCCAACAACCAGCAACGTTCTGAGAACATTTCCTGTTAGCTGGGCAGCCATCTCAATGGCCAAAACACACACGATTAAGATATATACAGCATTTTCCCAGTTATTTATTTTACTGCGGCTGTTATCGATTTTCAGGCCAAACGTACACGCACATTGTCTCTTTATTTAAAGGTCACGTCCTCTAAAGACAGCAGAAGTGAGGAGCATGCAGGCAGGCCCGGTTGAGCCCGTGACCGAGTCCTTCCAAGCTTTGATTCATGGGCGACAAGGCAAAAACATAAGAATCACACCAAACCCAAAAGCTTATTAGAGGTCTGCTGCAAATGTGAAGGTCTCTTTCTCAGAGAGGAAATGGGTCTGACCTTTTAGTCGGATGTCCCCTGTGTCTGAGGTTTGGCATGGTGATAAAGCATTCTGTCATTCTGTCACATCTGTTCTATTAGGTTATGAGTGGAGGTGAGGATGCCAGTGGCCCGTTTGGATGTCAGATTTTAGTCTTTTGTTTTTGCAGGCTGTAGAGTAAAAAATCACATTCATGACTGATGATAACTGGAACTCTACTAATGTTAAAACATTCCACTAACGTTACTGCAAGAACATTTTTTGATGACTTGGAGAGAGCTTTTAAAGAACATAATCACATAAGAACATAAACACAATGTTCTGAGAATGTTCCCTGTTAGCTGGGATTATACTGTACTATTTATTGCAATAGGTTAGTCACCATTTTGTTTTGAACCTGTTTGCTGTTATTTATTTCTGTGTGACAGAAAGCTTCAAAATTCCCTTGCAGATTACTTTCTTGTTGTTCTTTAAATGCGTCATGGAAATAAAATAATAGTTTACAGGTTTGAACATGAGAGTGAGTAAATATTGAATTTGTTTATTTGTAGCTAGGCTTTGTCCACACGAATACATATTTGTTTGAAAACGCATCTTTTTATCTTTGTTTTGGCCTTCCGTTCACACTGAGACAGTGTTTTGGTCAACAAAAGTAAAGCTTTTTGAAAATTCTCTGTAAAGCTGCTAAATTTGAAAAGCGTGTTCTCGCGATGTAGCGTGGAGCGTAAAAACAGAGGCTTTGAAAACGATGAGGAATTTTTAATATGTTGCATGCATCCCAAAACGAGATGATAGATGATGTTGCATCACAGTTGTTTGGCTGCTCTCGAGCTTGATATTAAATAAACACAGAAGCGTTTTACACGTGTGGTACAGGTAACGTGTTTTTTGGTGTTTCAGTGTAGATGAGCAACTTTTGCAAAACGTATGAAAATGCTACTGTGGATGACGACTGTTTTTACATGCAAACACTGTTTTTAAATGTATACGGATTGGTGTAGACGTAGCCTTAGTTCATAACGGAGGTCAAAGGTGAGCGGCGTTGTGTAACAGAAGCGTCTCTGATTTTCAAAACAGTGACTGAAATTTTATTTTTCTCATGCAAAGCTCGTGTTACGGCAGCGTTCAGAATTTATTCTGAGGAATATGTCACTCATTTCCTTGTTTCAAACGCTTTCTGACAAGGTCACAGACTGAACTCACAGTAGACATTACTGAATAAATCACTCTTTTGACTTGTGCTGGATAAATGAATGTGGACTTTTATAAGTCATGTTTTCTATCAGTGTTTTCATCAATAAGAATCAGTTTTATTCAGTGTTAACCTTTAAGCTGTGTATCGGTATGCGTAGCCTGAAACACCATGTTTATATCTCTCCGTCCAAACCTGAAGACGATGAATCGAGGTCATTTGAGGTAAAAACCCTTCAGTGTTCCAGTAACACAAATATCACTCAAATTACGCGGGTTGGCGGCGCAGCAGTTTTCACACCCGTAAAAAAAACAGTGTGATATGATCTGTAATGACCCTGATGTACAGACACTAGTCTCACCTCACTGTATAAATATTATCCCTGTGAAATGACTCACAGGTTTTCATATGGACAGTTAGACAGGATTAAACCTGTTGAGCTGTGAACATACACACAGAAAATCCAGCATGTCTTTAATATGTTTTATTTGAAGTCTCTCAGGCTTCGAGCTGTGACTAACTGCTTTATGAACCGTCTGATGGAGGGTTACATGACAGATATTGACATGAACACGTCAAGGTCATTGAAGGCATGTAAACCGTAACCCTGTTATATGACAAACATAACAGATACTAATATGAAGTTTATAAATTTACTCCTGAAGTGATTTTTTAAAATATCCTAAATTAATTTTAGAGTTTATAATAAATGTGACGTGTTAAACATTGACATTTCTTGTATTTAACATAGTTAGTGTTTACCATTATTCTCTCTCACACACACACACACACCAGTAAATGAGCGAAACACACATAACCAAGTGAGCTTTGATGATAATTCTATTCAGCCATAATGACTGCAAATGACTGTTCTTGTATACGTCTCATCTGAATTTCATTTAGAATTTAATTTTTAAATGAAATTCACATTTTATATGCTGCCAGTACATTGACATTATATATTTCAGAGTATTTGAATGCGCAAAAACATACATGTGCGCAATAGTTTTAAACATGAAGATCAACGTGTGGCCAAACGTTCAGTGCTACTGCATCATTTTCATTTTAGTTGCAATTACTTTGCGAAAATGTGTGAATTTCTACAGATCAATCAATGTTGCTTTGTAATATGCTCATTTTCATCAAATGTGTTTACTCAAGTGAGGGATGTAATCATAATAAACAATAACAGGTTCATTTGAAAATGCCTGTTAGCAATAAAAAAAGTGCAAATTACCAAAAATAACAGGTGCCTGAAAAAGGCTATTAAAAATCAAATTTTATAAATGCTTGTAATTTTAACCTGTCGTGCCTACACACGAGCACTGATTTCTGATTTGGGGTTTTAACACACCGCTGACAGTCTCTCACCTGTTTGAAATGATTGAGTTAATTAGTGTGATTAATCTAGCGTATAAAACGAGTGGTTTTAACCATCTAAAGCAGGAATCTTTTGATTATTTTAATTGTATTTGTAATCGGATGGGTTTGATTTGATTCCAATCAATGCTCATGGTCTATAGACTATTTCTGTACCTTTTTAAAAGTTAAAAACGGACGTTTTTCAAACTTTCAGGTATATTAACTTTTTAATTATAACTTAGTTTACAGCCATTGCAGAAAATTGAAAAGAGTTTCATCTTTAGAATCTCAATACTGATAAAATCTCAAATTTGATCATTTTATTAAATAGGACAAGATGTTTTAGAGTAAGACGAAACAGCTCAAACAAAAATCCACTTCATGACAGTATTTGGGTAAAAACGAACATGATATAAAAATGTATTTGTTACCCAGTATTTTCACGCGATACGATGTTAAAATGCGATTTTAGATTGTTTTGTAATTGTGTGTTTTGTATAATGTAAATGACGAACCCTCTGCTCGGTCTTAGGTTAAAATATATCGGTGGATTTGACTCTGCTGGTCAGTCTGATATTGTCCGGTTTCTGCAGAATCTCTTGGAGAAGGTAAATGTCATTAAATGTCATCACTGGACTAAATGTCAAAAAGTCATATATTACCTGATTTATTATGCCTGCTCGTTCTCCACAGGTTTGGTTACACATATCACCATTTAACCCAGTTTTTCAGCTTAGACGGGATGCATTTTGTGACACTAATCAGTTCTTATTACTTTACAGCACAGTGACATTTCCTGATGGACATTACATGCAGTTGTTAGTGGAACGTTTAGCGACATCACCGAATGTAAAACAGACTAAGACTAAGCACAACCGTCTCATAACAGAAGTACAGGTGCCGCTCAGCAGAGACAGCAGCCACACGATCCACATCTGATCTTTAAACACAAATCTCACAGGAGAGGGACAGAAGCGTGCTGCCATCACAAAAGGCAATATCACCGTTCTCCAGTCATGCGTTCAGCGCCACAGAACCTTGAAATGGGAAGACGTTCCATACCTGTGGATGCCAACACCAGAAGCCCAGCAGATAATGTATCTAATGTATTTAATACATTTGGGAGGACTTATTTCCCTTTGAACTTGGTGCAAAAAACCTCTTATTCTGTATTGTTTCTTGTTTTTAAAGATGTTTACTTATTGTTACTGACTAAAAAAAGAATTTACATTTACAAAAGCACTGCATAAGATATTAGGATTTGTTTTATTTTTCTTACCCCATTGGCATTTTTTAACATGCACAGACTCAGTTCTAAAAAATAAATAAATAACCATTAGCCCATCAGCATATTGTTTCTTTCTTGTTTGAAGATCTACTCTCGTGTTACACAGCTCTGCTTCTCATGTAAATATATCTTGTCTTAAGGGCATTTGGATATTTTAACTTAAAATCAAGACAATACACGGCTCAATAAAGCAGTTTATAAACCCCTTACAGAATTCATACAAATATTACTTTTGTACCTTTTGTAATACGTGTAAACAATTAGATCTCAAGTGTAAAAAAACTTTCCTAGAACATTCAAAACCACATTTTGAATGTTTGTTACTTGGAAATGTTAGGGAAATGTTCTTACAACCTAAAATTGTTAGCTGACTTCATTGTGCAGAAGATCAAAGCAGAAACACACGCACAACCATCTGAAAACAAACAAACAATCACTGATTATCAAGGATGCTACTTAGTGTAATAGGAAACAGAGTTCATTTGTGTAAATTCAGTTTGTGTTTTTGTCGTATATGTATATATGTAAATATGTGAAACCGCTTAATGAGGACAGCACTAAATAAAGGACATGCTTTAATGTTCCCTGTTGTTTATACTTTTATAACTGTATCTTTCTACATAAGACGGATGGGCGAGTATGTAAAATGTTTGTTGGCTCCAGAGTTTTGCTCTTTTGGCTCAAACGGGTGAAGCTGATGTGCGATTACCTTTCTCTTGCATTTTTCAAAATCATTTAAGCTTTATCGCAGACCGTTTAATATGCAAATAATCCCTCATAAGTGTCTCCATTGAGAGAACATCAGTTCGCAGATGAGCGTCTGCCATCGGCAGCTTTCTGTCTGAACGCCGTAACGGTTAATTAGCGTTCGGGTCTAGAATCCCGTCTCAGTGGCAGCTGGACTTTCCCATAATTCATTGCGTGCTTCCCCCTTTTGATGTGCGACCCAGTCAACCTAGCTCGCTCTCTTAGACACTTACGACTCCATAACATCAAAATATACATCACATCCTGCATAATTTGACAAACTGTTGCGTTAAAAGGCTAATTTTTCCCTTCCTGACACCGTTAAAGTCATAAGTCATTGCTGACATGCGTTAGACGTTCTGTTGACATACATGTGTGCACACTTCAGTGCCCTTTGGTAAACGTGTGCGAGGATGTTGAGCGATACCCATCATATTTCTCATAATAATATCTGGAATTGCACATCACGCAGGGATTGTGAAATAAATCCACCATTAGTGACTAATAAAGAGCCTAACAAAAGCTATTTGTATTTAAGGGACACTTGGTTTGTGGAAGGACAGTGAGAGATTACACAGGACTATTAAATCAAGTGATAAGGTCACTGGAGAATGTAGCACAGAGACACAGTTTTAGTTTTAATTATAAAAGGAACATGTGATTTCCTTTTTGGCACTCTTGGTTACTTTAAACTCAATGATATTGCTTAATATATTAATGTGTATCGTATACCAAACCACTTAATTATCTGTGTGTAAAAAAATGGGTTTAAAAACAATAGCTGGACATCAATACCTTACTGTCTACAGAATAATTGTTTATTTATGCACATTTGTTTATTGGTCCATTGCACCATATAAGTAATACATTTACTTTGATTTACTCATTGCCTGTATTCCATATTTGGTAAATGCTCATGTTATGTCTGTACAATATTGTGAAATATCTGTGTGCAAATGTGGGAGATTTAATATATTCACTGTTACCAACGAGAATTGTATAATTGCATTCAGCCATGTATTCACTAAAACATGACGCAGGCTGATTCAAGGTAAAGAGTAAAGACGCCTCGTTGTTAAACTGCTGTTGACTGATCATGTTGTTAGTCTCTCGAGAATGTAAACGCACATTATATAATAAAAACTGGACCGCAGATGACCTCACTAGATCACCTCCCACTCACCTAATTAGTGACTGTTTTAATGTGCCAATGTCATGTTTTGTTACGAGGCCGTGAGTTTTAATGCACACAGTGTCGTCATTATTTCAGCACTTCAAGCTGACTTTTGATCTTCCACCCTCCACAAAAATACACAAAAATTATACATTAAGCATTGGAATTAAAACAAAGGTAATATATATATTTGTTTGTGAAAGTTATGTAATCGTTTATATCATTGCAAAAAACATCATGCTATTATTATGAAAATATATACCTATATATATATATATATATATATATACACACACACACACACACACACATATATATATATAAATATTTGTACACACACACACATATATATACACCTATATATGCCTGTTGGTGTGCTTGTGCGTGTGTGTATTATAGGCATCTAATACGTCAACCGGGGGTGGGCACTTGGGGGGCTATTGGCTAGTGTTTCTACTGGTCAGCAGTTTGCAAACAGACTCAAGGTCTCGAGATTCAGGGTCTGTTTACAAAGGGAACAAACAGTGGGCCATACGATCCATGAATTAGTTCGAAGCGAGACATCGCTGGGGATGACAGACAAACAATAAAAGACAGAAATATGCAAGCAAAATGAAAAATGAAAACCAGAGACTGAAATACAAAACATACAAGGTAAAACAATAGGTACATGCTCCCTAGACGGACAAGAACAAAGATATTAGTAACACAAAGCCCCACACTGATAACCCTGGGACAGCCCGCGCTGTGCCGTGGTGACAGTCAGATTTCATTTCACCAGTGGCTTCCTGTGTGTGTGTGACTGTCACTGTCACTAAAATATTCTAAGCCATTTCTTTTCTTAACACCCTAGATAGCGATCCAGCTAACAGTGAACGTTCTCAGAACATTAACTAACGTTCTCTAAACGTTAATGTTTCTGAGAATGTTCCCTCTTAGCTGGGTGTATTCCTAAAAACTGAAAAACTGAATTTGGGGGCAGACAAACGGTACTTAAAATTTACTGTCTTCCTCTTTGGGTAAATGGACCAATTTGCAGGACTCATCTTGTCTGAAGCAGCTTATGCGTTTTGGTCCAAAACAACACAGGAACAATAACCGAGTTGATTAAACTATTTCATGGGGCCTTTACGCTTTACTGTAATAACACAGAGTGAAGCGGAACCGCAGAGACATCAATTATTATACAAAACAAAACAAGAATAGCATGTCGAGGGACAAGATAATAGGTGATGCAATCAAACCACTGAATGACATTTGCATGTTTTCCAGCTGAACCACAAGGCAACCTGGGAAAAGAGCAATGGATCGCAGATTCAGGGGAGCAGGGGATATTAAAATCGCTTCCCCAAAATGAGCAAATGGAAGCGTTAACCTCTCTGAAGAGAGTCATGCTGGCGTATGTTCAGCAGTGGGCTGGTGAAGAACGACTCTCTGGTGACTTCACACGCACATCACAGAAACATAGTGGAGATGAAATTACAGGGACATAAGCTTCGAACACTGCGTCTAATGCTGAATTCATTACCTTTATCCTCTATGGCTAATCAAACCAACAGCTTCCACTCAAAGCATTTGTGTTCACTTTGCACACCCAGCTGACAATTTTAGGTTGTAAGAGCATCTCCATTAAGTAACAAAACCATTTCAAATGTTATCTTGAAAGTTGTAATAACGTCCAGGTTTTTAGACATTGTATTACCGTTATTTTTGGTTATAAGAACATTCTTCAATCTTTAAGTCTGTGTTTTTTTTAAACGTTCCACTAAAAACGTAACATTTTCTAATCAAATGATGTATAACAATAAACAAACGTTCCACTAAAGAAGTAAGAAGCAAGAACTTTTAGAGAACGTTAATCAATGCTCTGAGAATGTTCCCTGTTCACACGTCAGACATATACCAGCAGAACATACCTCGCAACAAAAGCATTTCTGCACAGTGTTTTTCTCTATTAATAAGAGTAACAGGACCTGAGGGCAGATTTATTTGTCATGCTGTAGATGGCAGGAACATGCCGTCCACACACTGAAGAAATAAACAACACGTCTATGTGCGCTTCTCACTTACAGTAAAGTCACATTCAATGTCCAGCTGTGAAACGTACATGGAAAGTCAATCTGGTCAGTGGAGTGAAAACGTTACAAATCACTTCATACATCAGAGAAAATGATCACGGCTCCAGGACTCAGCTCGAGGGTTGAGGAAACAAGCAAGAAATCTATACACACAGGGAAACATTCTTAGAACGTTGGCTAACATTCTCTAAACGTTCTCTCAAAGCATTCTTAATAATGTTAGTAGAATGATGTTTAATGTTATGTTTCATGTTTTTAATGTTTAATATTATTGTTTATTGTATATATCATAATGTTCCCCAAACTTCTTAAAATAACATTTTTAATGTTTTTGTTACTTAATGGAAGCATTGGGGAAATGTTCTTACAACCTAACTGGTAGTATTGCAGAATGTTTATCGAATTCAGAATTGAATGATTCTCATACATCTGCTTATCATTTGATGACGCTCCAGGCCGATCGATCGTGGGAAACAAACGCACATGCACAATGAACGATGATTTCTCTTAGTCAGGTGCTTTTAAATTCTCTCAGTTTGTGCCACTTCTTCCTGAAGCAGATGTATTAACACAGAGACTGCTAGCCCTGACTAAACAACTGTATGTTTGGCTGGAATCTGCAGGTAAAATATTCCACAATGACGGAGCGTTTTGAATTATGTGCAGCAGAGCTTGGCACTCAGGAGATGAATTACAGTGAAGCGTGAGGTATATTGGCTTTCGTGGAGTTCCTGTGATTGCCCCAAAGGGTTTACTTAGCAAAACGCTTGCCGCATGATTTATGGATTAGAAGGCTTTATTGAGAGGTCTTTTAAAAAATTGGGTAACAATAGAGAAAGCAGAGTTGGTTGCAAGGGTTGCGGGAAATTGGCTGAGGTGAATTCAGAACTCAGAGCCTTATAGCCTCAGAAATCTGAGGTCTGCAAAGCCTTCAGTGCTGTAATACCTCATCAAAAAAATGAGATTATTCACTTTGTCAACAAGAAGAGGCATTAACGTTGATTAATGCCTTTTGGAAAAGGTCAATAGTCGGAGCAATAATGGAATAGCTAATATGTAAATGTTATTGTCATTTTGCAAATTGTCAGCCATTATAACAAAACTGTTTCATATCAGAGCAATAAAATTAGAACTTGACAGATTTATATAATTAGGTGTATTCCCAGCGAACCATTTTAGGTTGCAAGAATGCTTCCCTAACGTTTCCAATAAGTAACAAAAACATTGTTGTTTTTAAAGTTCTACAAATGTTCAGAATATCATTTTTTAAGACATTTAAGACATTACATTATTGCTTGGTTGCTTGGAACATTATTTCAACCTTTCTACAAATCAGCAACATTTTAAAAATGTTCCACTAACAACGGAAGAATAACATTTTTGATATATGATACATAATGTTAAAAAAGTTCAACAAACATTATTGCAAGAACCTTTTTTGAAAACAGAACATTAAGAGAACTTTTGAAGAACGTTAATTAGTGTTCTGAAAATGTCTCCTGTTAGCTGGGATATTAGTTCAGACTAACTTGATTTTTTTTAATCGTTCAGGAATTGGGGAAGTCGGCCGGAGTTTTGAACAAACCAGAAACGTTCAGCAGCAGGTTCTTATTAAACCTGATAGTACAGAGATAAGAATCGTTAACCTGATTTACTCGGCACATCTCAGTACATTGTGAGATTTCTCCGAAGTAACGTTGAGCAGAGACGAACTTTCAGATTTTGTGTGGGTTCCGAGCAGGTCCGAGTCCACATGCTTTAGAATAGACATCACTGTTGAGTGCCTCTGCCCCCCAGACAGTCATAAATCATGGATACTGTGGGGGAGGAAGGCAGGCACCGGGTTTAACTGGTTTTTGGCTGTACCCACATGTCTTTTTGTGGTGAAATGTGTCAGGGACAGTGTGAAGAAACAGGCCAGCAGCGACACTTGTGAAGGGTCAAGCTCTCACAACAAGAGTTACAATGAGCGACACAGTTTTAAAAGAGGTCTTGTTTTACGGTTTGACTCACCAACAGTATCGCCTGGATAATTCTAGCATCTATTCTTTTATCTTCAATCACATATTACAGTTGTGATTACTGTAGTAACTGATCTCATAATCGGTATATTATAATGAATTTATTTTGCAATGAATTAAGTCTGTGAAATATAAAATAAAGTTTATTTGGAC
>JAZGTI010009904.1:0-18284 GCA_036877585.1 Botia kubotai
CTAGTTGCAGAGATCATAGTCAAATTTCAAGGTCCATAATGAGCACTGTTGCCCCTCAATGCGCAACAGGAAAACAGCTCAGTAGATTGTTAATCTAGTCAGGCTCTATAGTGAGGTTAATTAACCGCTGATGAGCCTGACTCAACCCATTAGGTCCCTGACCGAATTTGCTTAGATGACCTGTAGGCGATGACTATATGAATGTGATCTGGAGGAGAGAACTGGAGGGCCTTCCCCGAACTGCACTGACCATGTAGAGATGTCATTCTGCTTCGGGTAGCTTTTATGACACAGCCTGATGGATGTGTGCCTGTCTCCATAATTACCCCCTCCAGTGTGACTCACTACAGCATTAGCCGGTATTTCACCCAGTTCACAAACCTTCACAAACCATCATTCCACAGGCAGAAAGAAACCAGAATGCTTAACAATTGGTGTTGAACAGGAATTTCCTTCAAGCTGCAAATCCGTAACTTGTGACTCTCTGTCGCCACCTCTGTTTGAAACATAGAACTGCAGGGTACTTGGAGTTATTTTTTTATGTGGTTGACGAGTTTAAACTCTGAACAACTGCTGTAAGCTACAAACGCTGCACCATCTACAGTACCCGGAAATGCGATATAGTAGCCAGATCTTCTTTCGGTTTACAGACGGACATTTCCCGCAAAATTGCACCTGACAGCTGGAATTATAAAGCATTATTATAAACGTACGGTTGCAATAGGGGTAATTAAGATTGTGGGGTAATTAAAATCAATAATTGATTTTTGTTTATTTTCTTATGAATAGCAGCTTTAATTTTTCACAAGCACGCACCAGGTCGCTTACAGAAAGTCTGATTTTATATAGCGGTTTGATAAACTCTTATCACACCAGAGCTTACATGTAAACCAAACACTTTAAATATAATGCCGAACCTGAGTTACGCGACACATGACCCTCTCTCTTATCACACAGTCTTACAACTCTAAAAATGGCCTTCAGAGCCAAAGAGTTTGAGAACCTTTAGTTTAACGAGTCTAAATAACCTCTTGTATTCAGAAATCACTTGCAAACGGTTTAAAATAATGCTTATAACACATATATGGTGGGTGGCGTGTTTTTCATTTCCCACAGTTGCTCTGCGACGTATCAGCTGCTACCAAAAGCGCATCTTGACCCTTTCAGGACTGTGTAAGTGAGACCGGAGACAGCTGCAGGTGGGAGAAGAGAAACAGGTGGAGAGCCGACCGTTGTCTCTCTGCAGAACATTACCACACTGCTGGTCTGACAGAAAGCACCTGGCCCTTCAGAAGCAAAGCATGCTAACAGTCCATCTGCAGCAGAAACGCACAAGCTGTCGGACACGCCAATCACCAACAAAACACAAACAGTTTCAATGGAAAATAACAGCATTAACGTGTCTCCTTGTTGACTTCTCAGTGTTCCTCTGTTCCTCAACATCAGGAAGGGGACGTGGTGTGGCTGAAGATCAGCTCAGAGATGAGAGAAGAGCTGTAGGCTCAGATCACACTGATGTTTAATGAATGATCTGTTTCGTTTCCACGTTCTTCTCAGTATATGCCCACCAACAGTCTCAGAAGAGAAAATGACTTACTATCTAACAGCCAGTATTACATAATAAATGAGCAGTGACATCATTTTTTTTCAGTTTTGCTTCTCTTGCTTTGGTCAGTACTGTAGTCTTGGTCATTCCACCTCAAAGCGATTACTTTATGCAACTAAAACAGGCAGAAATGAACAATTATAAAACTAGGAGGCAACTTATCAAAATAAAATGCTGTTTAGATGTTAGCTATGCTTTAAGTTTTTGAAACGTAACATGAGAGCCAGTTGCACACCAGTTGTCATCAGCTACCTTCTCACTGATGTCTGTCAGCTGATGTCTGACCTTAGCAAAGATCTCAAGCTGATAAGTGGTTTGTATACGTTTCACGTTGATTAATCATCTCAAAACCTTCCGTTCCAATTAACAGCAACAATATATAACAGCGTATAACGTATAAACAATGTTCAACATACATTTATGAGGAGCGGGACATGAGACCAGTGAAGCACAACGTCACAGACACAGAAAGAGACCACAAACTGACTATTACAGAATTAGACGGAAGAGGTTTCTCATAATACTGTATCATGGCTGGTTAAGACATGGTTAATATACAGAGATGCTTTAACAGTTTAGTTAATGAATGCCACAGCACCTCAGCTAGTTGGGAAAACGTCACACCCGGAACAAAGCTTCATCAAAATATAAATGACATGAGCTTCATAAAGCCAGAATTTATAACAGAGCTGCTATGTGGAAACAACTGGTTTCAAAGGGCAACACGGTAAGCTACAGTAAGCTACGGTAAGAAACAGTAAGAAACACAAACCTGTAACCTTCATACATTCAATGAAGTAATATGATCTGATAGGTCAAGCTTCACCTCATTTCCACAAATAAGGACAGGTTTACATTAAAAACCACAAAGACTACTTTTTTACCCCACAAACTGCTGCCAACTGTAAGAAACGGCGGAGGATTCGTAATAAGGAAGTTAGTAAATCAAACAATTTAGTGGCTGGATTATATAAAGGTCATAACATACGAGTCTATTCCACCATTGTGAAAAACTGGAATATGTCCTCAAATTCAGTTTCGAAAATGATGTGAAATGAAGAATAAACTGCATTTCATGGGCTCCACAAAAACTAGATATAAACTTCCATATACATTTCTGGGAAATTCTGCTTTAGGCCCCCTGCCTTTTCCTTTTAAGAAATGAAAGCTTTTTATTGTGAAATGGGGTAATATCTCACTATGCACTGAGGACTTGACTGGCAGCATTCCATTTAAATCTAAAAGCTACGGAACCATGCGTATCACGTCTGTCATATTCAGATTCTTATGGTTGATTATTTCGACCACTCCATATCATGTGATATTTGAAACCCTAGTTCAAATCATCCGAAATTTAAATTTAGGTCAAGGCAGCAAATGACAACAGATGACGGTTTGCGCTTTCCAACTGAAGGATGGCCCCGTGAGTCCAACACAGCGTGAGATCACTCCACAAAGCTCTTGAGAGCACCTGTAATCAGATTAAACACCACAAGCTACCGTTACTGTAGAAACACGCTGATTTAATAACCACGATTTTCCAGACTGCATAGCAATGCGGCCACTTTACTCCTCAACAGCTCAGTTCTGGGGAAACTAGTTAACCATGTTAAAGCAGAACCATACTCAACTACACCGCAGGATATTCTGAACTGATAAAACCTTGACAGGTTTCATATCTTTGGGATGGTCCTCGCCAACTCAAGACTTGCGGAAGATCTTTGCTGTACATGATTTAGAGGTAAAAGCCCTCAAAATTAAACATGCACAGATATACAAATTCACACCTCCACAATCTAACCATGCATCCTGTCACACCATCAAACCTAAATAACCTACAGGTGGTGAGATAAGATCACGGTTTTGACGTTTCCTTGCACATGTAAAGAAATAAGGCTACAGAGATGTGTTTAGAGAACACAGAGCTATGTATGGAAAATACACTTTGCACCCTGTAAATAGATGTATTGACATCAGACAGGGCCCTGTCTGATACCTGGCAAATGACTCTGTAAGTGAAATACATACAATAAGCTGCACAAAGAATGCACTGCTCAGTGTTCTAACTTGGGGAACTTTACTTGGTAGTAAGCCACAGATAATCTCTGAGTTCAGACTACTGGAGGCTAAAATTCTCTTCCTGTTTCATGCAGCACACACAGGGTTTCTGGTCTGGTCTGACATACACTGACATTTAAATAAGATTCATTTGTAAATAAGGCCAATCTCTATTTCCAGGTACTTGGTTAAGAGCTCAGCTAATCACCTACAAATCACCAGTATATCTGTGCTATGGATTAAATGAGAGCCAGCACTAAGAGTTCCCTCTGGAATCTAATCAAGCTGTTAAAACGCACGTCCCGAACTGAGGGCCCTACAGAGATACACATGCAGCGAGGGTCCCATTTGTATCAACATTTAAATTTACTTCCTGTTTTGCTGACAGTTGACTGCTGATTGGCTGTCTGTTTTACTTATCACAGGCTTGACAAGTGATAAATTTAAATAACCTTTAATAACTAACAACACATGGATGTACACAAATCATATTATTATGTTCTGTAAGGCATTCTGTAAGACTTACAAAGGAAGAACATGTGTCTAAGTTTTGGATTAAAACTGTATTTTTTCCTTCAGAAACTAAATGACACTTTAAACAGTAAATCTTGACCTAATCATGAATCGGGTTAATTGTGCTGAAGGAAGTTTATTCACTCGGACTTTGGAAGGAAAACAAAAACCCACCGTATTCAGCATGAGCGTCAAAACAGGTCAAGGTATTAGCCACAGAGATAACACGAAACATTTTCAACCATGACCCTGGAAGACTAAAAACACAGCTGGACAGGCAGCAAAAATCAGAAATAAGGTAGAAGGAAGGAATGCACCAAAGGAACATCTGTTTTCCTCATTCTGAGAACATACGAGGGCTCTGCAGTGGCTCGTTTAATAGCCCTGTCCAAAACAATGAATACAGAAACAACCGAATTCCCTCAGAAAGGCTGTTTCATTCACACTCACTCCCAGATTTGGGGAAAGCATCCATTTCCACGAGCACAGAAAAACAACAGACTGCAGTGCAGTGAGTGTTTTCAAATTTGCAGGTGTGAATTGAACATCTCGGCTGAATGCAGAAGTGAAAACAGACATACTTTATGAAACACTTCTCAGGGCTTCATTGGACGAAGCGTTTTAAGGGCACGCTCGGCGCGGGGTCATGTGCCTGCATGTCTGTGATAAAACACCAAACCAGTTTAAGAGGGGAAAAGTTAGACTGACACAAACACCACCTACCACAGTGCAAAATACAAGACAAGACTGGCCTTAATTCATTGTTTCTAGTTATTAATTTCCTGTAACCACCATTCTTGTGCTTCGTGTGGGGAAAAAGTAAACAACCATAAAATGTTTAAATGAATAATCTAGTTTAAAACGCGTTGAAGTAATAAAGCTGCTTTTAAATGTAAAAATACAAACCGTTTTCTAATAAAATAATGTCGGCACTCATGGGTTTCTATAGATCTACCCTCACAGCTGCACGCCTTATAATATCAATAACAGACTCAATTTTTCCACAGACCACGGCAGCAAACCAAAGTTAGTATGTGTAGTTATCTTACAAGGTCTGGTTGAAACCAAAAAGCTATCGCAAACGGTACTCGATAGTAAAAGAAAATCGTATTTCTTACTATAATTATAATAGGCGTTTTCCCTTTGACTGGTATCACGCTGTTACAGATCACTGACCGTCACACAGACGAGGCAAACCAACGATGCGGTATTAAAACAGACACCTCACTCTTTTGACAAACCACAAAAAGAAAACCCAGCTTTATTAACTCCTGTGCATAACTGTCTTGCCATCTTCTGACACATGTTCATAAAAGTAAACTAGACATTTTGATGTCTATAAAAGGTGAACATTGTTTGGTGTAAACGAACTAAATAACAGTTAAACGCGATATTTAAGCAGCACACCGTGAGTGTTGTCAGTTTGGTTTCGCGATAGTCATGACAAAGTTTCCCCTCACGTTAGCATGCTACAGGCTAACAGCGCGGTCGGGCGACGGGAACCGTTCCCTGATTTTTAACGTCAAACGCCTTTGAAAACATTCGATATTCCGACATACCACCTTAAATAAAGGAGTCGAAATAATAAATTTAAACCACGTGAACAAACCAGAATCGTAGTTCAGCGACTACCACAGCAAACTAGTTCTGACTGACAGATGGTAAGCAAACTCCGTAAGTTTAAAAACAGGCGCAACTCACCTCAACGAGCGACAGCCACAATCCGGCAACTTTTCCTTCGGCAAAGTGTTACGATTTCAATGTATTATTATTTGGAAGCGTCTGGTTTTTAAGCTACATTCCCGGGCAGCCAAACTAGGAAAGTGGAGTTTCAATATGGCTGAGGCAGGAGCAGGGAATGTGCGCGAGCGCCGCACGCGTGACAGCGGCGCGGCTCGGGTTTGGGTCTGGTGTGGATGAAGGGGGCAGGACTCGTGTGCATACACACTGATCGCTCTCGTGTGCTGTTCGTGCTTGATCTTATTTTTTAGTTGTAAACATGCACTTACACGTGCCTCAGTTATGCGAGTCTGTGATCCTCAACGTTGGATATAACTTTTGAGCCAACAGGGAACGTTCTCGTGACGTTGGCTGACGTTCTCTTAAAGTTCTCTCCCAGTTATCAAAAACATTCTCGCAGTAACGTTAGTATAACGTATTTTTAACGTATATGTCAGCATATCGTAAACGTTATTCTTCACTGTTACTTCGTTGTCACTATGTTAGTGAAACGTTTTAAATGTTCGAATAACATTCTTATAACCAATCAATATATATGTTTTACAAGGTACACAAACTGGACGTTTTGAACGGTCCTAGAATTTTCCAAAGAACTTTTAACGTTTTTGTTACTTAATGGAAACGTTGAATAAATGTTCTTACAACCTACAATTGTTAGCTGGGTTCTGTCGTTACTCGTTAGTGGGAAGTGAAAGCCGTCCAAACTACTAACTGATAAACCTTTTAAAATGTACTACCATTACCATACAAATGTTATTGGGTAATGAGGACAATGACAATAATTACAAACCCGATGGTTGTTTTTCAACACACCTACTTACGATACAATACGTGTCTTGTCTTGTTTTGCTTCTTGTTTCTCGTTCAGACAGTGATCATTAAAGTCAAAAAAGATAATTTCTTCATAATTATTTAAGATGTTTTAATGTTTTCCTGTGTTGTGTAGGGGAAGTGGCCGCTGTTGACTCAGTAAGATAAGGGTGTTTCTGCAGAGAATGGCGTTGTCATTTAAACACAAAACTTGTGTATCATAATGTAACTGATTCACTCTTTGATAGTAGTTCATAAGTTCCCTTTATGAAGATGGCAATATAAATATTAAGACTAAGTATATAAATACATATTATAAATACGTATATTAGTTTTTTAGGACAGTGTACTAGTTATTTTTAATTTGTTTAATAGTATTTTTACGTCTAATCATCTCAGTGTCATGTAGCTTGTTTGTGTCATGTTTTGAATCCATTTTTGAATAAATCCCTGGAAATCTTCCAGGTTTAGATGATCAATCATTCCCTTCTACGTCACTGCTCTCCAAAATCTGTTCACCACTGTCCATCTCATATTTTTATGGGCTTTGAAATACAAATGGGAAGAGGCTGTTACTTACCTAAAAGTAGCAGGAAGTTGCTTATCTATATGTCGTTATCAAAGGAAATGAAAGATAATGTAGATAAGCCGATCAACACAGCATTTATTAATGGACGTAATTTAAACAGACATATTATACAGCAACTCGCTGGTGCCCTCAGGTGTTTACCTGTGAGAACGCAAAGGTATACAGTAATACGGACAATGTATCTGTGTATAATTGTCAACGTATCAGACAATTAATAACGTTTTAATCATTAATGTGTTATTTAACGTGTTATTTGTGTCTTTTAAGTCTCACTTATTGATTCGATTGCTTTCATAGTGTTGACGACGCTTTCACAGTAATTAAGTGAAGCGCGTACAATAGCCGTCGGAAAATCCAGTGACTGCAGCTGTGCGCGTCAGACCGGCATCACCGCCACGCGCGACTCCGTTCCCGCACGCGCGTGCTCACGCGAGCAGTCGCAGGAAGGCGACCGCACGAGACAAATCTCAACGAACGCAACACCATCGAAAACTTATTTTCAGTGGGATTGCTTATACATTGCGCAACGATTTTCCAGTTGGTTTGGCATGCTATTAGTTTTCCAGACTCGCGGAGAATATTGAAAGACGCTGAGAAGTTGAGTGAATGGATTTTCGGTCTCAGGTATGAATATTTGATCTCACCTCCTCACGATCAAGGCACACACTGTCCATGTACCCCTATGTAGTCACTGATTTGGCACGTCATTTTCATTTTCTGGCATTTGCAAGTTTGATTCAGTCAGCTTGTAATGGGAAAAGTGTTTGCCATCTCACCGTAACGCTTCAACCATTGTGTTTTTTGGCAGGAGTGAATTTCTCTACTCGGACGGACTACCATGAGCGGTTTGTTGCGCCTTTCCCCGGAGCAGAGCGGAGAAACATCACCGTGTCACTAACTGCGCTTTTACGCGCCGCTGAACAAGGATGCCGGAGGAACCCGCGAGCTGCAGCGTGTGTTGCTGTAGCACGACAAATAAGATAGTGATGGTGGTTTTTATGGTGTCGCTGTTACTTGCCATACTGTTCGGTAACACGTTGACATTAGCAGTGGTCTTTGGAACTAAACATTTCCACACCCCTCAGGGTTATTTAAAAGCCTCGTTGGCCGTGGCCGATCTGGCCGTGGGGATATTTGTGGTACCCGTCTCCGTTTACGCAGAAATATCGCTCATGCTCCACAATTCAGCGCCGGAGTGGACGGTGCGCAATTCCCAAAACGCAACTTTTCACCCCTGCGGCTTTATCGGACCCGTGTTTGCGGGATGCACTTTGGTGTCCATTACAACCATTTTCCTCTTGGCCATCGAAAGGAGCATCGCCGTTTTGAAGCCTCTGCACAAGGAATCTGTCATCACCAAAAAGAGAACAAGCATACTCATAGTGTTTTCCTGGATGGGGAGCTTTTTCCTGGCGACGTCGCCGATGGTTTTCAGCAATGCAATCGCACTGGAATACAATTCCTGCAGCAGAATGTGTAATTATGTATTGGGAAGCACAGACTCTCCGTCGCAGGCTTGGAACATTCTCTTGCTCTTCCCTGCCTTTGATTTTACCTTACTCGGGGGCACTGTTGTCATCAATGTCATTTCCCTCACCACAATTCGCCAGCACTCCAAAAGAAGAAAACATCTCGCGGAAACCGAGAGTCAAAGCGCCACGAAACCGACCTTCTCTGACATAAAAGCCGCCAAGACGATCGGGACGCTGACCCTCGCTTTCACCGCTTCTTTTACACCCATCGCCGTGTTTGTGGTTGGAAATGTGTTTGGAAACGAATGGTGCGCGTTCTCGTTTTTTGCCTTTTGGATTTTGACCACGAACAGCTGTTGCAACGTTATTATATACGGCGTTAGGGACCAGAAGTTCAGAACCCGCGCTTGGCAACTCATCGTGTCCGCTCCGTTAAACAGCGCGCCTAAAACCGATTATGAGAATACCGTAAATGACAAAAACACGACGAGGGACCAGTCACGCAAAGCTTGCGTTTAATTACTGGCGTTTAACTGAAAACACTTTTCTTAAAGCTGCACTCGGTCGCTTCAGCCTCTCTACCGCCATCTCTGTTTGAAACATGCAACTGCGGGTTACTTTACGTTTCTATCAAGTATGTTAAAGTCAGATGAGGCCTAACTGACATTTCCCGGGAAATCGGAGCCGACCACTCAATTACAAAAAGGTTGATTGTGTGGGAGATTGTGTKGAACACTGATCTGTTATGTACTTGCTCAATAACTGATTTTGGTTAATTTTTAACCCCCAGAAAGTTACAGATTGCATCTTAAATGTAGATATACTCCCAGGACGCATTTTCTGATATGGATCGTGGGTTTAAACCCAGTCTTTTGGTTATCAGCCTAGATTAAGGCCATACCACGACGCCAGTGTTATTTAATGCCTTTTAAACTGTCTGCTGGTGACATTTGCTGCTGTCCTCAGATTTACTCTACACTTTGCATGGCAATTTTCATTACGTCTCAATATGCTACATGCTTTTAAATGATAGCACTCAAAAGGTTTGTGTTGAAATTGGAACATGAAATGCTTCTGTTTGTTATTAATTAATTTTTATTGTGGCACGCTGATATTTTCGACAATTTCGTGGTTTCAATAAAATGCGTTTTTCAGAGAACAATTTATATGTGCATTAAGGAGCAATGTAAACAAATGGGGGCGATGAAGGACAGATAATTATAGGTTTATTGGTCGTTGTGATTTGCATAAGACCAAAGTGGCAATGAAAAGACTGGATGGACAAGTCGTCTACGAACACATTTGCTCATCATATGCGTCGTCTCATTTGACATCATGAGGCTTTCTTAACACACACGAGCTGACACGTGATATTTTTACACCAGTTATACTGCCGGACATCGGTGGCCATTTATTTATTTATTCATGATTCTCCTGCACACATTTGTGCGGCGTTAAATAAAGCATTTCTCATCAAAGCTTTGAGCATGCACTCTACATTTCTATATCTCAAACACTATAATAACTTTACCTATTATCTATATCTGATTATTATTATAAATACATAAATCATAACAAACATCGAAATAATGGCAGATTATTGAACAGCTCAATCACATGCGCTCTAGTGTACGACCACAAATGTACGTCACAGACAATCTGTTGTGCAAACCCACTCACACGCAGCATGATGTAACCGTGTCTGAAGATCCAGCAGAGTAGACAAATGTTACCCACGTGACTCGTAAGTCTAATATTTTCTAAGCTGGCTTTAATCTTGTTTTGGAGATTACTGTCTGATGACTCTCCAATCATTCGGCCCCTCAGCTGTGACATGCCCAGAGGGTCTACTTTTGAACCCGGGGCCGTCCAGTCCCCATAAGACCTCAGGAGGAGGGCAGATGGCCTGGCTTTAGCATTTTATTTATTTAACTATGTCATTTCTGTGGCGCAATAACAAGATTGTTATTCATCACAACAAAATATGGCATCTGCCTTACTTACTCATTGTGCTTCTGGTAAACAATGTGTTTCATTTGTTTTACTACACACACTCCCCTCTGGAGACCGTGTCCAGCACGTGTCTCTGCAGGAGGCCAGCACATGTGGGTGTGTGTGTTCGCCTGTTATTTTAAGGTCAAAAATGAACTATAAAATACACTCTTATTGAGGTGTTGTTTTGTCGCTGATCATTTATAAAATATGTTGGATGCTAAATATGTTTACTGTTTTAAAGCAGAGTTATAGAGTCTGTGTGTGCGACAATTGTTCTTCTATTTGTATAAACAACACACACACACACACACACACATACATTAGGGCTATAGTTTATATTATTGTATCTATTCTTTCAATGTAATTAAGTGTTGATTGTTAGAAGTGGTCGGGCAAAATGTTTTTCATTTACCTTGTGTTCCCAGTTTCCCATTTACACCCTGCAAAACAACTCTATCTAAACCAGCGATTACGAGGTCATAATGAAGGATGCGTGCCCGGCATCCGCAAAAACACGACCTGGAAGTGCCTCAAAAACTGGCACATTATACTGGGAGGAAAGTCGCATTACAATAATTTGTCTTTGCCGGCGGTTTTTCCACATGTGAAAGTCACACACACGCATCCGAGCACGATGTTCCGCTTTATTCCGTGACAGTTCTGTTCTGATCACCCATATATGAAAAGTCATAAGAAAACATGCAGTCACATACACGGTCACACAGAAATGAGTAATAAAGCCGTTATTTTTTGGATTTCATAACTGCTCTGAACAATCAAACCCTTTCATAGGTCTTTCCCCGCTTGAAGAAAATTACCCTAAATACGTCGCTGCGATGGGAATGTGTAATGACAGCTAAATGTCAGAACAGTTGGATCAGACACACAATAGCCATCATTACTCATGATAGGGATGCAAGAGATAAAACGCATTCAGTGACTTCATATGCCAGAAATCGAATAGCATTACAGTTCCCGAGAGAACAAAAGACTCACAATTGATATTAAGCGCCGGTCAGGCACCGAGAATATATGCGTGAACAAGTTTCAGCCTTTTGTGAGGCACAGAATAAATCAAACGGAGTTTTATTTGCATTTGAAAGCAAGTACAAAACACTCCAATTATTTCTGACTCTTCAATGCAATTCCTCTTAAGCTTTCCACACATTTAAAACTAATCCTACAAATGAAGGCTTAATTGTATGGCAATGTTCAATGCAGTCCTTGGCTATGAAATGATGACTGCAGCTGTACGTGACAAATAAATAGCAAGACGGGTTTGGGAAACATGCCACAGGCTTTTGAGAAAACTCTCGCTCTCTGTTCTTATATGATAAAGACATTAAAGGACCATTGCCTTTAAAGACGAGTCCAGTCCAGCTGTTTATTGGTCATTTGTACAGTTTACACTGAAATACTGACAACAACCCAGCTAATATTTTTAGGTTGTAAGAACGTTACCCTGACGTTTCAATCAAGTAACACACGTGTTAAAATAGTTATTTAAAAGCTCCAGGAATGTTTAAAACTGATGTTCAAAAATGCTCTGGTTTTATAGTGAAAGTGACCTATTTGTCAGAATATGGTAACCCATACCTTATAGATGTTGTATTAACGTTATTGCTTGGTTATAAAAGCAACTGGTTATAAAAAACTAGACTACTAGACGTTATTGCTATTGGTTATAAAAACTATCCACTAACTGCTTAAGAATGATGTTTTTGATTAATATAATAGATAACAGTAAAAAAGTTCTACTAACATTATTGTAAGAACGTTATTGATAACTCTGAGAGAACTTTTAGAACGTTAGTCAACGTTCTGAGAGCGTTCTATGTTCGCTGGAAGGATGCATAACATAAGACAGCATTCGAATAATTACATACAGACAAGCCAGACACATAATGAACAAATATCAACACAATATAGTGTTAAAGATAAGAGAAAAATATACAGACAGAAGGTACAGCTATAAGACAGGAATAACACACAGTGTTAACAGTGTGGCTTTGTTAGTACTTTATATTACTTTGTCGTTTTTATAGTCATTATACGCTGAAACAACTGCCGCACAATTTGTGTTTGTGACACAACAGATGTTCTGACTTGTTCATCTCAAGCTAATTAAGTTGAGGAACAGTATTTGTTGCTCAAGAACGACGGTGTGTTTCTATAATCTGTCATTCAGTCTGGAAACCGAGGCATTTGATCCTCGTCTGAATGTGAATACGACAACTGTATTTTGCATTGAATACAAAAGCTGTGAGGTCCATTTTTGGAGGTGCGGTGTAGCAATTAAAACTGCTTTCAAAATGCATCACATCTCCACCAGCCAGTAAAGGGCTGAACAAATGAAAGGTGTGACCCTCTTGTCTAACTTCCTGAAATAAACATCGCCTTTTTCTCGCTTGTTCTGTCAGACGGAGAATTAATTAGAAGAGCATCTCACAGACATTAGCATAATGACACACAGATGTACCACCTCCCCCACATACACATGCATACATTTAATTACATTTGTAATGTGCAATCAAGAAAATATTGAACTCATTTCACATGAAATGGAAAGCTAACACGATGGAATTGCACTTCTACAAAACATCAGTTTCTTAAAGTCACTAAATACATCAAAATAAACTCTTGTTCATTTTGTATGGAATATTGCACGTTTAACAGATTTACACGTTTAACAGATGCTTTAATCCAAAGCGACTTAAAGTACATTCAAGTTAAACATATTTGTCAGTACATGTACACCCTGGAAATCTAACCTATGACCTTTAGTACTGCTAACACAATGCAATTATAAATGATGTATCGGTGTATATCATAATTATTGTTTTAATTCATGTGGCATTGTAATCAAAATCTGAAAATGTACTTCCACTCTGGAACGGCAGACCTTCTCTGATGACATCAGTCTGACGGTTTGGGTGGAGCCAGAGCCACTAACCACTCCCCTCCAACGGTCAGTCTGCTGCAAGCTTTATAACGCCTACTTTTCTAGAGCCAATCAATTCCCAGTGGAAAACAAGCCACGCCCTCCATTTTTACATTTCACTTTGAACCACATCAGAACGCTAAA
Organism: Botia kubotai; assembly: GCA_036877585.1. Lineage (NCBI taxonomy): Eukaryota > Metazoa > Chordata > Actinopteri > Cypriniformes > Botiidae > Botia > Botia kubotai. Next base: position 13,869 of record JAZGTI010009904.1, read on the forward strand.
GGTCGGTTGCAGCTTCCGGTTCACACAGACTTTAAATCGAACTTCCTAAAGTAGAACTTCCTAAAACCTTAAAGCAGGACAACGTCTCCTTTCAGAGCGTCTTTGCTCACTTTAAAAAAGAAAAGAATGATTCAGTGAGATCCTGACATTCAGTGAAGCGAGGCAATTATTTGCCTATGGTTTCTTTAGTTGATAATGACTTGTAATGTGTCTGTATTCATTTCAGCACCTCTGTTCAGAAGGTCAGACCTTAATCACTGACTCTCAGCTAACCAGGGGAGACTTGAGAACAAATGTGAGCTTTAAATGTGATTTTTAGAATTGGTATGAGTGAGAAATAATGGAAATAATGCAGCTAATCTATACAGGAATTGTGCTTATATACTTGCCGATATACAATGAAATAAAATGCATGTTCTATATACATAATCATGGTTCTGGATATGTAATTACATGAGGTTGCTGGTAACCCTGATTCTCTCATGTTTACTGACGGGTTTTCAATGGTCTTTTTGCATGTGACAGTATTATTCTGGAATTTCAGCTAACCCTGAAACAGTATCTCAAAATAAAGAAGAATTGGAAATTGGTTTGGAAAAAAAAATAACCTTGACATTTAAATGTTTGAAAGTCGGGCTCTGCTTTCAAGTATTCTTTAATAAAAGCTTCAAATGAATATTCGGATTGGACTACCTCTCTCAAATACATTTTAATAAAAAAATTACGAAGGAGTAAGAAAAAATTAGTTACAAACATTTTTTATTTTAATTTGCCATTTTCTGGTGAATCCTCATCAAATTTAACAGATTATGATGAATTTAAAAACACTATTTAGGTTTATGGCGTGTGGACTAGACGTCCAGTTAGGAATCATATATGATATAATCAATTAAAGGTACAGTAGGCCATTTTATGAGACGCTAGCTTTAAAAGCATATGATCCCGCCCTCCCTTCAGAGCGCTCTCCAAAGCCACGCCTCCTCCGATAGTGCACGGAGGTATGAAAATATATCGTCTGACAAGGAAGCATGACATCCTGTAATGATTGAGCAAACATTTTATGGCCCTGCACCCTCCAGGTATATATTTATATAAATATACATAATCATATACATAAATCAGTGATTGCAATCAGGGTGTGAAGAGACTGTCAAGCAGCAAGCAGGAAAAGGTCGTCTTTAAACAACAACGTCAAAAACTCGGAGGTGTGTAGCAACAGGTGGATTTAGCACAAGCCCGCCTGAACCACAATACATCATTACTGCAGATCAAGAACAGAGTAACCACTAACTGCCAGGATCTGCTTGCTTGGTAATCAAATAACAGCTTTTGTTAGTGGAAGGCCTGAATTTTTATGAGTGAATAAACTCTTGATTAATCTTCTAAAAATACACCAGCTTGCATCATGGTGACAGCCTGAAACAGAATCATTAACCTTGCTCATCTGGGGGGCGTGCAATGGTTTTCGCCACTAAAAATATCAAATTGTTGCCGAATATATTAAAACACTTATTGCACAAGCTGAGTTTTGAACCGATTTCCTTCAGTTTGTGCCAAATCTAGCGAGATTTTTAAACTGAAAACAGATTCTTACTTTTGGTCAAAGTAATTTTCGGTAAAACACAGCAATTCTTTGGTAATCAAATATTTATTCGATCTAAAGTGCCGGTATTTAAAAAGATAATGAGAAATAAAAAAAGAAAAACAAACACAGCTACATAAATGAGTGCAGATGATTTAATGAAGTTTGCGTCTCACATTCTGAAAGATAATTCATTTGCATTTATAAAATGACATTTTAATGAAACACATCAGTAGCTTTTCTTCCATGAGCGTAAATACAACTGAAGGGGCACCAGTGGATTTCTCTTCTGCAGGCTGGGGTGGAACACATCAAAATCTGCTCTCCTCACTCTGTACAGGTAATCCTCCAGTACGACCTGAGACAAACGACAGACACACGACAGAACAGCCTTTAGTGAATTCAGTTTTACAGTCATTTTGGAGGCAAGACGACAAAAATACGGCGGAAAAAACTTCAAAAAAAAAACAAAACACATATATGCACATGGCAAACCGCATTTATTCAAATCATCTTTTCATGCATTAAATATTAGGACCGCACGACACTGAAGAAAATGCGATATCACATTATTTAGCAAGTTATCACATATTACAGTCTGAACTTTCACCTCTCTACTGCCATCTCAGTTCGAAACATAAAACTGCAGGTTACTTTACAAACTCACATTTCCAGGGAAATTGTAGCCCACAGTTCAGATGATAAATCATTATTATAAAGTTACCGTCGTGAATCGAGGTTACGCTCAGTAGATCATGTTGAACACCGATCTGTCATGTACTTGCTCAGTAACTGATTTTTGCTCATTTTTAACAGAAGAGTTACGGATTGCAGATTTAAATATATACATTTTTCATATACATTTTATATTGCCTGGGATTTGAACCCATGTCACTGGTGGAGTGATGCTGTACCAGCTGAGCTACTGGAATATCGGTTCACTGGTTTGGATTGAAGATCACAGTGGAAGTATCTCCCTCTCTCTTGCCTTATAACACGCTACAAGCTTTTCTCTCAGCTCATCGGTGACAGTCATCCTTCCCGAGAAACGACTGGGAAAAGACTTAATGTGTGTAATCAGCCCGCGAGATGATACCTGCGTCTGCAGGGAGTGAGAGTCATGTGAGTACAGGGAGCTCCGCCTCCCCGGGTGCAGAATCAAGCCATGAGCTTGTCTATGTCAGATTACATTAGTGAGGCGCGGGGCGAGAGAGACGCAGAAAGAGATGAAATTACTCACCGTTTGGAGGAAGGCAGGCACGGCTGCATGTGGAACGTTCTTGCTGAACGACCGAGCCTGTAAAGCAAAGCAGCAATGAGTCTGGTTATCAAAAACAAGATCTTTCATTCACACAGCAAAGACCAGAAGACTCATAACTGCATTGCACGTGTAAAACACGTCCAGACCATATTTCCAGTCATGAACTCTTGCTTGCGCTTGTGATGAGTGAAACAGTGCAGATTGAAAATGGAGAACATACAGTCGACATCTCTTGCGTGATTCTGCATGCACATGTGATGTGTTCACAGAGTTCATACGTGTTGGAGATGGACGTGAGCTTGGCTGGCGATGTCGTAAACCACGTCCCTGATGTTCTGCTCTCTGCTGCCACGGATGAAGTCCTCTTGAGATGCACCATGCTGGAGGAGAAACAGTGCAACTGCATTATCAACACACCAGATGGACAGATGGACGGAGGGATGACAGATAATAGATGACACACAGATGGAGAGATGGATGGACTAACAGACAGACAGACAATAGACAGGTGATGACAGACGGACAGACAATAGACAGGTGATGACAGACAGACAGACAGAAAGACAGAGACAGATAGATAGATGGAAAGACAGACAATGAAAATTGGCATGCAGGATGAAGCCCTCCTAAGCTGTGGTCTGAACAAACACGCACAGATCAATATCATAATATACGCATGGCAAGTGATCAATAACCCCATTCTGGAGAAACACTGATCATCTGTCATTTATAAGGCAATTTAGTCCTTTAACAAAAGCCACGTGACCAAATGAAAGTCCACGAGCGATCCGCAGACAAAGAGCATCATGAATAACCAGCAGGTGTAACTGTAGGGAAGCTGTAACTATTGATTCGTCCTCTGACTCTTCAGTGGCTGTTTTCATGTCACACTGACTTGTTTAAAATGTGAGAAAAATGGCTCACAGACACCCTGAGGTACGTTTTCACAGTCAGCAAAAAACTACAACACAAATATACTCTCCCTTGTGTCACCAGTGTATCACATTAACACATCACATTAATACTGTTTTAATCCAAACAATTGATCTGCTTCTCTTAACAATTAAAACATGACTAAACCTTTTACGTTTAGGTGTCGTAATCCTTTGATTAAAAGTAAATGTGCAGTTTAAACGTTTAATAACAATGAATGCATTAGGAAAAACATTTAGTGTAACTGCAGCGCCCCCTACTGGCGAGTGTGCAATCATGCAACATAGAAACCATACAAAGAGGTCTTTAATACCATAGCCAAGGTTATCTGAGAATAAATGACAGATTATTTATTTTCCTTTGTTGCATTAAATGAAAGACCAGCTAAATCCATTCTAATGGCACATTTGTGCTGCCATGGTGACAGATGGCTTTAGGGTTTGGGTTAAGCAGCTGGGAGGACACTGGACAGCTTCATGTATTCTGCCTGTCATATGATTGTTTCTAGTCCTTCACTATAGACCCTCTGACGTCTGATGTCCCGTCACTGCAGCCAGAAGCTCAGATGATAGAGGTCGTGGAAATGTCGCGCGTGTGTGTTTGAAGTGTGGTGTGTAATTTCTGTGCCACTAGCAGCACC
>JAZGTI010009905.1:0-18282 GCA_036877585.1 Botia kubotai
TCTCTCTCTCTCTCTCTGTCTTTTGTGTGTTTTTCAGTGAGAGAGAATTCTCATTTATTTAGGCCTGTTTTTATTTCCAGCACAGTGCGTGTTTTGTACTGTAATGACATCATAGATCAAATAATAAGATGATAAAATCACAGGTCGCTGACCTCAACTCCACCTGGTCACTGTGGGACATAAACTGTGGCTGAGTTGTGCATTGATCATTTTGATTAATGATGCCCTCCTCCCACAACCTTCTCCACCATTTCCCCTATAGCTACCCAGCTAACAGTGAACATTGTCAGAACGTTGACTAATGTTCTCTTAAAGTTATCTAAAATGTTCTTGCAGTAACGTTAGTAGAACTTTTTAATCGCTATATGTCATATATCAAAAACGTTATTCTTAAGTTGTCAGTGGAACATCTTAAAAGTGTTAAAGAATTTAAGTTCGAATAGCGTTCTTATAACCAAGCAATTAATACAACCAAGCGTTAATACGTCTAAAAAAAATTATTTAAATGTTCCTAGAACTTTTTTTACTTAATGGTAACGTTCTTGCAACCTAAAATTGTTAGCTGGATAGATTAGAGTAGTTTAATTTCTACCTTAACCTTAAAGCGCAAAAGTGTGCAAAGCCAATTGTTACAGTTGATCAAAATTCATATAATTTAGCTTTATGATTTGAAATGAGCTTTGAACACCGCAGGAACTGTGATAATTCATTACTGTCTACTGCGGTTTAATTATTTTCTGCTACTGCGGTTTTATCTCAGGAAATAACAGCTGAAGAGCAGCTATGAACTCAGGAAGAGACCGAAGAGAAGTTTCCTAAAAAATTAATAATGTATGCATGCGATTCCTATTACTGGAATGTGTGCGTCTAGCGTCCCAACGGGAATTTTCTCAACTGCTTTTTAATGGACAGAATTTATTTAAGAGGGAGAGAGAGAGACAGAGAGGGGGGGGCTAAGAAACAGAAAGAGATTCTTCTAACCCATTTAAACACTTGTCTCGTCTTTCAGTATCTCTACAAACCGTTATTACATCTTCATCGTCGTTCGGCCAATCCACCGAGGCCTGGCCATCCTCTGGAGTAGAAGAATCTATTCATTTAGGAAGAGGAAATATGTTTCGCATGATTATTGATGTGGGTAATGAGATAAGACTGAAGAGCAGGAAGGAATCATTTGGGACTAACGATCGGAGTGTAAGTGGATCTCATGAGGGAACTCCATCAGGCTTTGTGTCTCCTCGTCCAGTTTTCTTTCTTCAGCCCCGTTGTGTTCCGTCTGCCAGATGCATTAAACCAGAGTCTGTTAATTTGCTTAACACAATTTGGGGCTCCGGTCTTCTAAATCAAACCACCCGAGACATCAGAGTAAAATAGCACAGTGTTATAATATTGCTTTGTCTGGCTGCCGCTGATGTACAGTGGCAGGTTTGTTTACTAGCAATAAGAGATGTTTGGCTTCTGAATGAGTTGATTATGCTGCTCGTGTACACAAACCAACAACAGATGATGTGATTTTTGCGCTGTACGCACACTTGCCGTATCCGCACGCTGATGTTAGACTGTCAAGTGTTTCTCCATGGGATTAAATGACATTGAATTGACGTTGGTTACATGTACTGACATGCATCATGAATCACCCTTGACCCCCATATGCCTTTTCGGTCAAAGCCCCTCCCCTGTTTGCCCACCCCCTCCCCAGCATGTATTTTGTCACTGATGTCACTGAGTCCTTACATTATGGAGATAATATCTGTCTCATTATGTAAATAGTGGGGTAAATTGGGCCCTTAGGATACCTTAGGCATTACTTGAGCATAATAAGTATGGATATGGAAAACCATTTAAACCTATAAAGCTTGGCACCCAGATAACTCATTTATGGACTGTGTAGCTCCAGCATGTATTGAGTATTAAGCAACATGGAAAGAAGTGATCATAGTTTTTGTATAGCAACTGGTTTAACGTTGGCGTTTGTAATAAGAGTACAGTGTCTATAAATGACTTTCCATTATTATGCTTTTGATAAAACAAACTATTGTATTTATTACATGTACTTTCCCAAACAGCATAGAAACTATACCGGCCATAGTTGTGTATTAAGTATGAATTTACGTTTTCAAATGCCACTGACCTACCCTGCTAACAATTTTAGGTTGTAAGAACGTTTCCCCAATGTTTACATTAAGTAACAAAAACACACGAATGCTATTTTGAAAATTCACAACGTCCAGTTTTTTAAATATTGTATTAATGTTGTGTTAACGTTTTTAAAACGTTCCTATAACAACTTTAGAACAACATTTAAATATAAATGAAATATAGAACTTTTAAAACGGTATACGTACATTACAGCAGAAACGTTCTGGATACATTTGAGATCACTTTTATAGAACGGTATATATGAACGTTATATATGATGTGATGTGACGCACACACCATTATTAAAATAATACAATATATACTGTTTTATATATATTTACAGATGATGATTAAAAGAGGGAGTTTGCATCGTCAACTATTCCAGTTGTCAACTAAGTCCAGTTTCCTTCCTACTAACCAACGACTAAGGTGAGTAGTTTTAGTTGATTTTGACAACTAGTGTCAGCGATGAGTTTTGTTTGCTTGTCACGTGATCGGGAGGTTTCGCTCGGTCACGTGAGCGTGCTGGTTTAAAGGAGGGTTTTGTCGCCATCCTGTGTCCAAAGACAGATACTGCACCTATGTATTTTAAAGTGCAATAATTACATATAAAATAATATTTGGTTTCCCAGCACGTCTGTTATGTATAATCTTAAGCTTTGTTCTATTTTGACGTTAATGAAAATATGTTTTATAAACACACGTGTTTGTTTAAGATGGTTAACTACGCGGTTTCGTTTATGTTTGATAAACTTGTACGCTGTGCAAACGCTGTGTTGTTATTATGGTGTGGAAGTAGCTGTTCTGTATCATTAATAAACAATGACGTTTAGAAAAGAGACGCTTGTTCCCGCCCGGTTTCGAACCGAGGACCTTTCGCGTGTTAGGCGAACGTGATAACCACTACACTACGGGAACTGAGCTGTTCCCCTGCGGCGACGTGACGTGTTTTTAAGACCACCCACATAACATTTGCAGTCTGTGTAAATATAGCATTTGTATGAATATACAGAACATGTATTTGACGACAGATATATGACAAGCTTCAATATTTAGTGCTGGACGTCGAAAAAATTGTTGCTTGTCACAACGGAAATATCACGTATATCATGTGAAAACTAAAGAACATACAAAGCAACATTTACGAACATTTCATGAACATTTAAAAATGGTTTATAAGTGCTTAAGTTTTGGCCTCACTCTCCCCCTCCTCCGTTTCATTTACAATAAGGTTCCATTTGTTAACATTCCCTAACTACCTTAGTTAACCTTAACGAGTCGTTAACAATACAGCATTTATTAATCTTAGTATTGTTTCAACGTTTGCTAAAATATTTTACAATCAAAAGATAACAGTGCACGGTGAACTAACACGAACAAACAATAAACAACTGTATTTACATGAATACATTGTTAGTTCATTGTTTGTTGTTAGTTCAGCTAATGCATTCATTTTAACTTTATTGTAAATCTTTACATAGACTGATTAGATGTCACTGGACCAGTTAATGAGGTGAAGTTCATTTAGGAAATCTTACACTTCGACTCACTTTTGCAATATCTGTGCACAGACAATTAGTGCAAGTATACAAACAGTGCAGTATAGTATAGTAAGCACAGATAATAGAACAGTGTGTTGAAGTACTAAAAATAGTGCACTAAAAGACGATCCATGCACTAAAGTGTCAGGTGTATAGCCTAAATGACTTGTGAGATGCAACGGGACCTGTTTATTATTCATAAAAATGTGATTTGTTGTGGATTTATCTGAAGATGGACGTCTTCTAAGCCAGTGTAGCTAGTGTAACTGTTGCGTGTACATTGTAATCTGTACAGCATGTTTTAAATGTCTTTAAAACATCCGATCGATCCTTTGTTTCTTGATTACACCGGTCATGCCAAGTGTTTCCAGTCACGTGTATAAGTAGTTTTCTCTTTACCTCTAATATACAGAATAACCACTAACTCGATGCGGATGTCGAAGTGGAACCGGAGCCAGTGTAAATTCTAAGAGAAAGTGTTAATCGATTTTGACAAGTAAATTAAGCCTGTACATTTGTCTTGTACATATAAAACGTTCCTGTCTTATGCAAAAAACCCTACACAACCGGGAACTGACGCACATCGTAGCTGTCTGTTTTTTACGGGAATCGGGGATAAATAATCCTATTCCGCTGTCTGCATCGATTACTCGTCAGGACTCTTCGCGCTGTTTCTCGTGGGAATGAATGAGCATTGTGTGTGTGTGTGTGTGTTGTAGAATAAACGACAGTCTATAAAGCCGGCGAGTTTGCTACCAGGGCAATAAATAAATCCACAGATTGTCTGGAGAGCGCATCGTAATCTTTGCTGATAGTCAGTTGCCGGAAAGGGCAGCCGCAAGATGCAAGATGCTATTATTCTCCAATAGCTGCTGATCTGTGTGGACCGGTCAGTTTTTACAGGGATGAAAGAGATGCAACAGTTGGTATTACTCATTCCGGTTAATCTTTAAAATCGGATTAAGAGCAGACCAGTGGACGCAACTCTTACAGTGCATCACCGCCCTAACATTGCTACAAGAACAAACATTTTAACGTGGTCTCTATCCAAAATACAGACGCGTAAGTGTGCTTACATTGGACGCTAGATGGCAGTCAATCTCCAAGAATTATACAGTATAACTAGAGTTGTGTAGTTCGGCTAACCCGTTTGACAGATCGACAATCCACGCCATCAATGTTGTGGTATATGTTTGACCCTTGAACTTCACGTTATTCTTGTCACTTGCTTTTGTTGATACGTCAAAGTAAACATTTTTCATTAAATATATGTGTATATTTGTTTGCAAAGGATTTATGTATAAGGACCTCGAATAAAACAGCAACCCCGGTTAATCTAACTTTGTTTCCTTAGTCATTGTTTCATTAACAGAATTTTTAAATCTTTTTTTATTTATCGAATTTCTTAAAACTCTATAATCACTTGATTTCAAGCTCTATGAATAGAGAATAAGAGATTTATTTTTCATCCAGATTTAATATAACATTTAGTTGTTACACTTTAAGTAGTCCATCTGCATCACCAGACCCAGAAGTCGTACCTTGCGCGTGTCTGAATGAACGAATGATTAATTCAAGATATGAATGAATAAGATATTAAAACAATGCATTTAATTACATGCGGGTTATTTATTGCTCTGTTAGGTTAGGTCGATGTGCACGCATGTTTTCAACGCGGCGCAGTCAAGTCAGCAGAATATTTTCTGACTGCATAAAATTCAGACCTGGCACTTCAGCGAGCACTTCAATTAGTAAATACATTTTACCGAAAAGAAGCGAGACAGAACACATGAATGAATCAGATGTATTATACGGGATAGTGATGGAACTTTATGAGCGACCGGCAGACATGCAAGATCAGCACAATGTCTTTGCCCACAGCCGAGTTAATGAGAGAGTTTTTCCCTCTTTCCCTTCACAATCAGCGCCTTGTGGCTTGGGTCTCGTTATAGCCGTAGATTTATTCGATGCCTGTTTAGCGTCCGCTAGCACGTCATATCCAAAGTGTTTGTATGCAGCGCCGTTACTTTCTGTTGTGCTTTTAAAACGGTTGCCTGGATCACCGAGCCTATTCGCGCACAAGAAGATAGAAGTCGTAATATAAACGCAATAAAAACCTACATTTGCTTTTTGGATGGGGTCAAAATTGCCCACGTCTCAGGAAGTTGGAGTACGTTGTTTTGGACGTTGCTAGAATGTTAGGCGCTTGGTTTGGCGTTTCACCAGTTATGCCCTTTTCACAAATTAAAATATTTGACAACTCGTAGACTTTTAAAAGCATTTGAGCCCTGATGCGAGATTATTATGGCTGTTTTATTAAAGCCATTTTCAATAGCCAGTGATTTTTACAGTAATCGTACATTGTTGCTGTTGGATATGAAGCCCACCGCAGATGTGTAGCCGCCCCATGCCAAGCAAAGCCTTAGTTTATATATTTTTAAAAAACTGTAGAAGCTGATGGACTTTGGGTTGTACGACAGACAGACAGACAAATAGATAGATATATAGATAGACAGATATATAAGACTCTCCAATATACAACAATATACACCGTGCGTAATCCAGGAGTTTTAAGGCAAACCGTTTTGCGTTTTATTTAGTTTAATTTAAGTATTGCCTGCTCTGCCCGCTCTCTGCCGTGAAGCCTGTGGTTACGGAATGTTTCCGCTTGTGTGAACCGGAGAGGCTGGGCAGAGGGAGTCGTTGGCAGGGTCTCCGCGGACGCGAAGAACGCGCCCGTACGCGTTCAGTCTCCCGTTACGCGCGTCTCCTCAGAGGGGCAGTGCTTGCCGAGGCACCGCTGCTTTCCCTTCCTCGCGTGTACGAGCCGCCCGCTACTTTAATATTTCCCTGCCAAACATCCAGCGTTATGACTTTGCAGACTTAAATAATCTCGATAAACCATGCCAATATATTTATATTGATTAAATGACCGAGGCGAACCGGTTTTTACGATCGTAACTGAAATAAAATAAATTTTGCCCTTCTGTGCTCAGCATATTTTTTCCTTGTTTCTTTTCCTGTTTTATTTTTTAAAACAACTCAAGGAAGTCTTTGTATTCATGTTGCTACCGCAGTATTTTTATTACGAATTCGGTGTTATATTAAGAATTCGATTTATATATTTGGAATTCGATTTATGATGCGGCGTTCTGATTGGTAGCTGTGTTTATTTACTTTCAAAGCTTCGGTGCAGTGTACAATTATAGCGCTTTATTTTAGTGACCCATACTTTGTTTATCCTGCGACTGACCACTTCATTATAATCGCTCTGATGTTATAAAAATTATTTAGCCTGTTCTTTCACTCGCTCTCATATATGCGGCGTGTCGATTTGGAGTTTGACGCGCGCTCGACGGGACGGGGCATTGATAAATATCCCTGTTGATCACTTGATTGATTACCTCGCGCAAAGGTCACGCGGGCGCGCGGTAATTTCCTTGTGCCCGCGGCTCCCATTTCACTTTCAGTCTGGCGCGCGAGCCGCCGACTTTTTCAAATCATGTTTTTTATCTTAACCCTTCCCTCCCCTCTCCGCCATCATAGACTCCTGCCATCGACCTCTGCGTGCTTTCGATCTAACGACAGAAGAGGGCAAACGCTTTAATTAGGCTGGAGTTATAATCACGGAAGGTAAACCGTATCCTCTCGTTTTGATGGGGCCGAATGTAAAACCCCAAGACAAACTAATAATTTAGCCGCGCTTCCAGGAGGGTTCTGGCCTCAATTAATTTTCAATAATTACAGCCCACGGGGTCCCGACTGATCCTCACGCCAGTGCGCCAACTATACGCCATCTCTGGCCCACGAGGTCAGAGTGTCGTAATAAAATATGTTCCGTGTACAGCGGATGGATAAAACGGTGTCCATTAGACTAATGGTGAAGCAGAGCAAAAGGAGCTCTGTTTGCAGCTGAACCGACAACCTTTAATTCAGCGCTTTGTTTTCATCCGTCCGCCCATCTATTTCTTTCGGTTTGTTTGTCACCCGGGCTCGGTGAACTTGGTGAGCTGAGGTGCACGTTGTTCTCACACGCTTCCATTTAATTGTTCCTTTCCTGTGGTACAATTGTAGAACCCTATTTATTTAGCGCGCTTTGTGAACTGGAGACGACCAAATCGTTAAATAATTTGTTTTATAATAGTTTTATAATGAAAATAAAATACAGTTTTGAAAGACATTACTTTAGGAGAGTTTGCATTAACAGATAAGTATTTTTTTTAAATAGTTCGGTCAGCTGGCTGCCTAATAAATAAATAAAACAAATAAATTATTATCATACTGTAACTGTCATTTGTAATAGTTGCTTATAATGCTGCAAAATATTAATGGCTTTTCGTGTTGAATAGGAAGATATTTTAGTTATTTAAAAATATGATTTTATTCTTTATAAATACGTGAGGACTGTTGTGGATTTTATGCAAGAGACTGTTTGTAGGTTTGTGAGCTGGATCCGATGTTTGTCCAGCGCTGTTCATTTACATGCAGAATGATGCCAGGTTAATTGGATCCGCTTTAGAGATACCTAATAATCAATACCGCGAGCGAGAGTGCGCGACCCTTTAAAAGGTTCACGGACAAGGTCAAAATGATGTCACGCGCTTCTAATTAATGGGCAATTAACTTAATGACCCGCGAGTTTACCAAATTCTCACCCATCTTTAAAACTTATAACAAAGGCCCAAATTAAATTAAACAGACGCGGGATAGCCGATACGATCGTGATTTATCAGCTAGAACTAGATCTAATTTATTTTATTTTAATGAGCATTGCTAGACGTCGACATAAATGCATCCCAAAGGCACCGGGGAAAGTATTACTGGCCGTTTCACATTAACAGCTAAACTATAAGCTCGCGAATATTGCGTGGAGTTCATCTGTACAGCGCGGTTGCTTGCTAAAAATATTAAACGTTATTAATCCAGCATATTAGGCACCTGAAAATAATGTATTAGCTTCCGGACTGAAAGGAGGACGAAAATTCACTCTCTGTGCGCGTGCAGTAACGGGCATAAATTCACGAAAAACAAGCCCGACTCCAAAGATTAATAATTTGCAGCGCCGCAGGAAAAAAAAGCATTCAAACGGGCTGCCCTCGGTGCCGACTGCCCACGCGCCTGACTGAGGGAGGAGGGAATACGTGAGAGTGTTTTCCCCTTTTATAAAAACTAATTTCATAAATTCATAGCGATAGTCAAATCTCAATTAAACAACACAAAACGTTTAATGAAAGCGTTTGACTATAGTCGTGTACCCGAGCCGTGATTAATGCGTCTTCATTTAAAATACAAAGACCGGGCGGCTCGGAAGCTCGCGACGGCTTCATTATAATTAATGTCTCCGGTTCCTCGTGGACCCGGAGGTCGAGAACGGCTCCGTCCCGCGCCCACTGATCTCTGAAGATCTGACACGAGAGGGATCTCGCTGGCTATTGCAGTCTGACGAGATCTGTAATACTTGGGTGATAAATCGCTCCAAACTTTTTTGGCGATGCTGGCAGCTCGGGGGGTGTGCGCATGTGCAAAGGTGTCCAAACTGACAATGCTGGAGAGATAGTGTGTCTGGGATTGAGAATCACAGAGAAAAAGGACAGAGGAAAAAAGAAAAAGGAGGAAAAGATCCGAGTAAAAATCCGACAAACCGACGCCAAAAGACGGCTATCATGAGGTCCAAAGGCAGGGCAAGAAAACTGGCCACTGGTAGGTGCAACATCTCTTTTTTAGCCCTTTTTAATCTGCCATCTTGTGCATGTGTATGCTGCATGTACAGCAGGAATATTTTTCGTTATAAACGGTTACAGGCGTCACTCTGACCGCCCGTGTCAGCAGACCTCAGCGATTTCCGTATGCTTTAGTTCGTACGAGTTGAAGACAAGCTAAACCGAACCGTGGCGCGCGGTCGGACGCTGTAAACCGAGAGTCGAAAGTGACAAAAGTTACGCGTGCCGCACAAAACTTTAACGATCGCCTGTTGTAATCGCGTTTTGCAATGAAGTACCGCGCTGTACGTGCACGTTCGGTTAAACAACACCCTTAGCACAAGTTTTTGAGGCTTCGGTCACATCAATTTGCAGCCGCGACTTTGAAAAGACAGCTTCCCCTATAGTCGACAACAGAAAGCAAACTGCGGAGGCACGCTTTTAAATGCAAACAGGTAGCTTAGAGCCGCTGTTACGGCAGAAACAGACTGGCGTGGCAATGAATTACATATAAGGCGAATTAACAGGACCGTGGCAAAAATCCTTTGAAGTATTTTGATATGCGTGCGTTAACATCCTACCCCGTTTTTTTTTCAGTGTAATTTGTTGATATCGCTTGTGCAACAAGTGATCAAATCCCGTTATGAATTTGCGTTCCGGTATGAACAGCCCCGAGAAATGTTTTTGTTTGTTATGGCACTTTAAACGGCGGACTGTAATCTTAGCTTTTGATTACGGGTTGCCTTTGGGGCTTGTTTGAGTTGACGTTCAATGCGCGCGTGTGTGTTTTGCCACGCCACAACACAAACGCAGAAACTGCACATCAAGCAGTAAGTGGAAAGCTGTTGCCCTCCTCGCTGGAGTTATTCGGAACGACTGTGTTTCGCTCAGGTCTGTGAATAATTCGCCCCCCTCCAGCGCAGCGGGCTGCTGACTCCCTGATTTGAGCAATTTTCCCTTCTGCTGTTTTCCAATAAACTCTCATTGTGGTCCGCTGTACGGAAATCCAGGGAACTATTCCACAGGTTTAGAGCTAAATTCCTGCTCTGTGAGTACAGCTAAAAATCATGTTTTAAGCGCATCGGTGCGCACGGTGGGAAACAAAACCTTATACTTCAGGCCCAGTTCAAAGAAGGAATATGATTTTTTAAAAATTGATTTCTGTTATAAAAAAACAACAACAATTAAAATGCTTAAAAAATAAGTACATTTTTGTGTTTAATTGTATTTGTTAGAAATGAATAGACAGTGACGGATTAAAATAATTTTAAAGTTACAACTTTAGTGGAGTTCATAAATGGCAAGAAAGGGCAAGACGAGAGGCATAGTAAACAACGTAAACGATCGTTTTGCTTTTGAATTACTGTTTCCTTTCCTGTCGACAACACCACGATGGGCTTGACACTGCGCGCGCCCCGTCTGGACAGAAACAGGGGTCGCGCGGGTCTTATCCGTTCAATAAACTACCCCTCGAACCCTCTGCCCCGCCATTGTGCAGTGGGAGATTTTTCTGCGCACAGCAGCAACTTGTCAAACACGCACTCACGTGCACACACGCTTTCTCATCCGCGCGCTTACACGCACAAGCACGCACAGACCAAAGCCGTTTTTAATTCTTTGTTGCTCTCCGTTTTTTTGTCGCACCAGGTGGAGCACTTTTAACATGTTCACGTATAAGAAAATTTATTTTACGAGAAACATCTCACGGCAAACTCTTGCTTATATTTAAATTCGTAGTTCATAAATCATTTACGCAAACGTATTTTTCCCCTTTGGATTTTAATCGCAGACCTAAGCTTGGAAGATAATTAATGCACTGAGCTATACTATATACCCTGCAGAAATGACATGCAAATAATTAATATTAAATATGATAATAATTAATATTCCCCTACTGCTGGTGCAATTATGTTAGTGCTACAAATCATAAGAAGTTTTTCTGCACAGGGAACGTTTTGTTTGCGGTCACTCTGTCCTCATATTCACAGCAGCGGGAATCTCTCACACCACGCGGGGAAACACATCCTACAGTAACGCAGCACTGCGTCAAAGCAGGCAGGATGACATAAATAAATGAACAGGCATTTTCTATAATTAATTGGTTTAATTAGGGTGCAAGCTAAGCTTACGGAGTACTAATGTGGTCAAGCTAAAAATGCTATTTACAAGAGAGACCAAGATGCTCGCAAAAGTTGTTACGGACCTCCCCACTCTCTCCCGGACAGCGCCCGACATTATCTGCTATCTGAGAATAGCTGCGTAATGGGCGAGGGCGCATTTAAAGTTATTTACTCGAGATTCAAGAAGATTTCTACCTATTAAGTCAAAAGGAGAGAATGTTCTGGCTGGCGACGACCGCAGCCTCTCCCGCGAGACCCTGGCCACTCTGGCCTCGCTCCAGTCTCTGCACTGTGTCAACATTATATATTTAAATTCCCAGACTCCTCATAACGGGGCCTGGCTGCCGGTAAAACGCGCTCGGTCGCATAGGTCTGAATAGCTACAGGCTGGATTCCCCTACAAAGAAGAAAAAAAGGCCATCTCCTCTCGGTGTGGCCTCCGCCGCGCGCTCCCCGCACAGCCCTCCAGCCGCACGCGCTCGCGGTGACGTGTGCTGGAAAGGTAATAAAAGTCGGTCGTTTAGTTAGTGTGCGCGCACGACGGTGTTTTGTGGATTTGGCCAGCAGTGCCGGACGTTTCACCTGCAGGTCCAACAGTCTTAAATTGTCTATAATGTTTCGCCCTGCAGTGCCAGCTGTCCTGTATCCGTCTGCACGGTGTTACAGGTTAACAGCCAATGGGGTGAAATTACACCGTACGAGCAGGTATACTGACACGAACCTGCCAGGAATCAGACAGTACTGTCAGCTGATACCCAACCGATGACTCTCTGCATCTTGACTGACGTGCGTCAAGAGACAATGACAAGTCTAACAAACAGTACAGAAAATTATGTGAATGCACACTGACATCTGCCCAGCTCAGCCTTTTAAAAACCTTGATGGAGAGAGATTATTTTCTCTATCCGTTTTATCACCGCTTATTGCAGATTATATATTTGTGTAAGACCGCTGTATGATCTTTAAATCCACGAATGTATAATTTTTAGGCCTAGCAATAAATGTGAAGAGGAATCGGATTAATTATACTTTGCATGCTTGCAGATCTAAATCGTTTAGCACTTTCTTTTGTGTACTAAAAATAGAACTTTTAAAGTTATTCATTATTATTTTGCAGCGAATTAAACGTTTTCCTCCTATGCGCAGATGATAACTACATTTGATAAGCTGCACATGTCTAGCAAGACTTAACGATGGTGTCTTTGTGCTGTCCGCCTCTTACGCTCCATCAGTTTCACGCCACGTCTTTTGTTTTGACTTTGATGTGACTCAAACGCCCAAACAACGGCGAATCGAGTCGACTAGAGAAAAGGAAAAAAGGAGACGCGCTCCTAAATTTAACAATGTGACATTCCGCGTGGGTGAAGCGCGTGAGAATAAGCTCCGCGCTCGCGCGTTCTCTCCGCCCGGCAGCGCGCGACCGGAGCCCGTTTCTTCTCTGGCCGGGTTATATTCTGCATTGTGCAATGGGCCGTGCTGCTCCGTGCCGCGTCCGCTGCGCCCCGGCTCATTATAGAGCCTATTCAAAACGGATCGGACCATTTAAAAAGGTGAGAGCGAACCCTATTAATCGCCAGTTCGCAGCCCGACACCGAATCCGGTGAACAAATGAGAACCGTGAACCATGTCTGGCCAGAACATTTTTTAAAATCTCACTGGGAAAGAAAGGCAGACAAAATAGCTTTGTGTTTTCTGCACTTCGCAGCCCTTGAAAAAAGTATAAATCTACTTTGTTAGTCAATTTTTTACCTCTTGAGTAAATATTTTCTTTTCCTCCTCCACGGGTATGATATACTGCAGAGTTTGTAGTCGAGTTCCTGGGATTGTCATGCTTTCCCGTGGAGACTCCATGTACCCAGCTAACAATTGTAGGTTGTGAGAACGTTTC
This sequence comes from Botia kubotai, assembly GCA_036877585.1. Classification (NCBI taxonomy): domain Eukaryota; kingdom Metazoa; phylum Chordata; class Actinopteri; order Cypriniformes; family Botiidae; genus Botia; species Botia kubotai. The sequence goes on from JAZGTI010009905.1 coordinate 13,388, forward strand.
CCAAACGTTTCCATTAAGTAACAACAACATTAAAAGGGTTATTTTTTAAAGTTCTACAAACATTCGAAACCTCCAGTTTTGTAGACGTCGTGTTTACATTATAAGAATGTTATTTACACATTTTATATTCTGGAAAGTTTTATAGCATTCCTCTACTTAGGAATAACATTTTTGATATATATGATATATAAAACTACAGGAATGCTTGTTGATAACTTTGAGAGAACTTTTAGGGAACGTTAGCCTATGTTCTAAGAACGTTCACTGTTAGCTGGGTAGACATTCCTGTGCGTCGTTTGGACTGTATGCATGTCCACTCTTTTATTTTTGTTTTTCAGAGCCGGTCAGAGTGACAGATGAGTTCATTATGAGTAAAACAGGGGGCTGTGATAGGGTCAGTCCGAAACAAGGGTGGACTTCCCAGGCTTTGAGTGTGTGCATCTGCGTAAGGCTCAGAGAGTTGCAGGGCCACTGTGGGTTCTGATCATGATTGATCACATGTTCTCAAAACATTGATTGATTAGCCAGAAGCTGCTGGGTTGAGCCGAGAGGTCCGCTCATGTCCTGGGAAATCAACCTCGTATCTGTTTGCATGAGATTTCATCGGAGAGAAAACAGGGGGGCATTATTAAGAAGATCTGTGTGCTTGTGTGTATAATATGATGCTTTAGGTTGTGCATAAGAAAATAATCCGTCTCTGTGATTATTTGTAGATGTGGGAGAGGAAAGACTGGGGTGTAAGTGACAATAACACTCTTACCCTCATCCATCAACACCCCTGTAATACCACAGCTCGCTCGCTCTCCCTCTCTCTCCAGCAATGACTCAACGAGTGTCAGTGATTTGAAATGGCCAGGTCAACAGTTTATTTATCTTCTGCTCTGATTGGTCAGGGGTCAGGTCATGTGGATGTTTATTTGGAGATTTGATTGGTGTGACGGATGGTTATGTCGCTGGCGCCCGCAGGGAATTATGGGGGTTGTTGTTCTGCGCGTCCAGTCCCGTTTATCCCCAAGCGACAGGTCCTGAATCAGTCTTCCCACCCTCAGGCACGACTGAAGTCTGTGCGAGCCAAACAGAACACAGATGTCAGGCCAGTCGAGCAATAAGTCAGTGTCAAGCCGACACCTCAGAAACCATCAGATGTCACTGTTTAACTAGTCTTGACTCATCTTTACTTGCACCCACAATTCCCGTTTATTAGCTCCTTTCACCAGTAGAAAGCAAATGGAAAAGCCGATCTCCCTTACAGCCCTAGAACATTTATTCAACGTTTTTATAAACTAGTTTATGTTCTAAAGGACGTTAGTGGGGCTGCCACAGTGCTCGGGTGTTCTGTGTGTCTGACTGGGCGTAACCGTGCATTTGCTGTGGTGTTTGAAATGGTTGTTAATGCGTTGCTATGTGGTTGCTAGGGTGTCCTTGGCGGTTTCTGGATGGTTCTTTACCAGCTCAAAGTGCTGCCCCAGGTGTCTCTGTACAGTAGGTGTTACAAGGAAATGTTGAAACTTTGTCAAGTTTAAAAAATGCACAAATTTGCATCTCCTCCTGCCGTCTTTTTTATGAGTTGCCGTTGAGCGCACAGAACAAACCGGACAGATCACTTTAAAGTTTATTTCCCTCATTTTCTCTGTAGATTAAATGTAGATCTGTCTGTTCGAGCCAGCGTGAACAAGGCCGACCTGTAACGTGGTGTATTTCTGTAGGAAGAAGCAGGTCAATCAAAATCCGATTGTGTTTGCGATGCCTGGCAGCTCCCGAGGGTGTGTCGTCCACAAGTATGAGTTCAGTGTTTGCACAGAATTAATATGCGTGTGTGTGTGTGTATAGGTGTGCGCAAAAATGTCCGTATGAGAGCAGGAGCCTGATGTGTAGCCTGGGTGCCGTTTGGACATAATGGGCATAGTGTGCGTGTGTGTGTTTCTGTCCGTGCACAAGCCTGGGAACCTTTTGCTTGTGTTTACCACAGGGAAACCAGTACCAGCACAGAAAAATGAGTAAAGCTCTCCCTGCCCTCCATCCTAAGGTCAAACTGTCTCTGATTAAGATATGAACACACACACACACACACACACACACACACACAAAGGCTCACCAGTGTACTGCCGACAGTCTGCCCAGGGCGTGTGCCAAGGTTGAGGTCATTATCTACACTCGGTCTTAAAAACGACGCATATTTTTGTACGGTGTGTGTAAATCACACGTTTATTAACGGGTGTGAATGCTGTTGACTTCATTTGTCTGCTTGTTGGTTAAACGGGTACCTCCCATTAGCTATTGTCTGCGTGTGTGTGTTTTGCGTGTGAGTGTGTGTGTTCAGATGGAATCAGTATTCCTAAGAGTTATGCCGGCATGTAGAGGTGCTGTGGGGTGTTATTGTGTACTGTATGCCGGTCTTGCGGTCGGAGCTCGTCGGCCACTTTTTCCATGAATCCAGTGAGATCATCTTGCATTTGTCCAGTTTTTTTTTATCGCATTTGCTCAGAAGCACAAATTTTCTAGGTAACATACATATCATGTAGATCTGCGTATTTATGTATATATATATGTGCCTGCAAATACATAGGTGTGTGCACGTATATGTAGTATGTATATATGTTTATATATGTGTGTATCCAAGTATATATATATATATGTGTGTGTGTGTGTACTGTATATACATATACTAAAAATATACACAGACACACACATACATCTTAAAGATCAGCATCTGAATGTTTAAGTACCTGCTGGCCTGTTACAGTATATGTGTGTGCAGTTTGTGTGTGTGTGTGTGTGTGTGCAGTTTGTGCGTGTGTGCTTTCACTGAGCAGTTGTGTTAGTAATTGTTGGCAAGGGTCGCCTCACTCATAGCTCATCTGGATCGCAGCCATTAACAGGAATAAGTCAACAATTGCTTTGTGAGCAGCCGATAACAGCCCGTTACACACACTCTTTAGAAAGTCCCCATCTTAATGTTCCAGAGGGTGTGGGTATCTCTCTCCCTCTCTCGCTCGTGTTTGTGATGAACTCAAGTGAGAGAAGTTTAAGCCCATATTGTGTTGGAGAAGGTCAGGGAACAGGAAAGACAAGGGGACATTTCAACACACCTTTCATCTCAATCAGTTACACACACACACACAGCGGCTCTCTGTGTCTCACAGACGGCTCAGTCTGTTTGCATGGCTTTCCCCATCGTCACATGAGAACAAATGAGAACAAAAGACTGAAATTGATTTAATAAACAGTATGAATGACTTTGACAGAGCACAGAGAAAATATTTACTCTTCAGATAGACCTCGGCTAATTCTTCGTAACCTTTCATACATATAGGCCGATAACTGTTTCCGTGGTTACAGGGCACTTTTTTGTGAAACAATGCTGAGGAAGTTTATTAGAGACTGCTCGCATTAACGGCTATGATTTATAAGCCCAGCTAGCAGGAAGCGTTCTCAGAACATTGGCTAATGTTCTCTAAAAGTTCTGAAAGTTCTTGCAGTAATGTAGGTAGTACGTTTTTTTAACATTATATATTACGTATACCAAAAACGTTATTCTTAAGTAGTTAGTGGAACGTTTTAAAGATGGCACAGGATTAAAACAATGTTTGAACAACGTTCTTACAACCAAGCATTACATTTAATACAACTTGCAATAAACTGGATCTTTGGAACGTTTCTAGAACTGTAAAATAACATTTCTACCGTTTTTGTTACGTATCGGAAATGTTAGGGAAACATTCTTGCAACCTAAAATTGTTTGTTGGGCTACTAACACAAGTCGAATAAGGTTGGATTTCTGTGTCAGACCCGTACGCCACCATCTGATGTGGCTTAGCAGTTACATTCAGCTTTGGTGCTCATATGACCGATGCAGGTTTGAATCCTGCACACGCTCTTTCCTGATCATATTTTTCCCCCTCTCTTCCTTGTCAATTCTGTTTTCTTACTACTCTAGCAAAACAATTTTAGGTTGCTTCCCTGTTTTCTCATCTTCATGCTCGCTAGATGCGAGCCCGTCTGAACCAGGCAGAACCTGTTTTAATATACTTGGACCTTTGACCTCTCCGATCAGATTGAGGAACATTGTGTTCTGTGTCTGAATGAGATCCTCTCCAGCTCTATAGCAGGTCATACAGGGTCGTGTTGGGATTCTCTGTGAGAGAGAGCAAAGGAAGGTAACTCTGATTAGTGAGAGTCATGTTACCTATGAAGGGGAATTTGGACGTGCAGCGGGACCGGTCCATCGCAATCGGATCTTTTCCATTTCGACCCGGAGATGAGACACGCACATACTCGCGCAGACTGAGGAAGAGGCAGAACAATAGAGACAGTAGAGATTCCCTTCCTCTCCCAGCGGCATTCCAAAGATTCCCAGCGGCCGGAATCTGGTCCCAGCCCAGGAATCTGGCTCTTGCTCCGTGCTTTGATGAGCCCTGTTCCCAACACTTCCTGAGATTGTGACTCATCTACAAACAAACTGAAAACAACCTGAAGAGAGATGGAGGAAGACACCACCAGAGGGAGGGAGAGAGAGAAAAGGTGATGGAAAGAGAGAGAGCGATTGAGACGGGACCACAGGATGTCCTGTTTTGATTAGTGTTAGCATCTCTGCTCGCCCTGAAGAAATATTATTCTAACAGTTTCAGGAGCTCGGTCTTCACACTCCTCATCTTACACACACACACACACACACACGCATGTTTGTAAAGCTGTCTTTGTGAAGACATTCATTGACAAGTCACAATCCCTAACCTTAACCATTCCAACTAACTACCAAACCTTAACCTAGTTCTAACCTTAACCGTAAAACCAAGTGAGGACCTGCTAAAATATCCTCACTTTACCTTCTTTGTTCTCACTTTGATGGTCTAACTGGTCACACTGGTGCTCACAAAGATAAATGTACACACACA
>JAZGTI010009906.1:0-18282 GCA_036877585.1 Botia kubotai
CACAGATATAGAACTCTGTAGCTTATGGTTGTCTCTGCACTATAAACTTTGATAAAAGAAAAGCTTTTTAATGACAAAATTGCACTGCTCACTTTTAAAGGGTCTGTCCATTTCCAAACCTCACACTGCACAGAATCTGAATCAATGTTTGTTTTCATTTTACTTTTCTGTATTATCCTATTACAGGTAAAAAAGAGAGATGCAAATATAATGTTTCTCAAGAAGTCAAGCTTCATTAATTCACTTTCAGCATTTCTGAGAGGTTCTGCTGGTAAAGAATAAAACCTGCCTGCAGTTTTATTCATTTTCAAGATAGATGAAGTTAAGAGGAGGGTTTATCTCCCTGTTTGGCTTCAGAAATTGCGCCTGGCCTTCCAGTGCATCCCTTCACCTTTTACATCTTCATTGTTTCCTCTAAAGCCAAGCCTGCCACAGTCGAACCTTTTGTGTGTCTCATTTGAGTGATTCTCTGGGGCGGCGATGGAGACAGTTTAAGCTTTTTATCAGCAACCTGACAATATGAAAGCCAGTTGAAAACAAAGCGCAGCACTCCTCACATTCTTTCTCCTGTTACGGTCCAGAACAGATTGGAAGGATAACAGTGCTTATGCGGCTCGTATCTAGACTGACTTTGATTGGAGATCGTCCAGCAGATGGCTGCTAATGAGACTACAGAGTGCAAGACTTTTGTAATGTTGAAATCCTAGCCATCTACGCTGAAAGTATTGTATCGATTTGACTAGAAAAGCAGCAAAATTCTGGACCAATACTTTTCTATAATAAAATCTACCTTGTTGTGAGGCTGTCAAGACTTCTTTGTGTCTAAAGAACAATCAGTGTCACGTCCGAAAAACAATGTTCGCTTTTTCATGGCAGTATCTCAAACAAAATGAAAAGAGACAAACTGGGACTGTTCCACAGCAACTTTATGCGGTGCACTTGTTAACATGCTAAGCTAAATATGTGATACAGAATGTGATATAGTTTGTAATTAAGAATCAATATAATGTAAAACATTTCTCTAGACTCTTATCTGTCATCTTAGATTTACTTTTACTAAGCTTGCTGCAAGGCATGCTGGGAATGCATGAACAATCCATGTACTGTTGTATTTTGGTATGTTATAGGGCAAAATACTGTTGCTTTCTACCTACTGCCATTAATCATGGCATATGCCTGTGATTAAAATTATGTCTATACTGTAGGCAGCTTACTAGGTTTTGGAAAGGAGCTGGTGTCTTTGTAAGGTGAGTCCTAAAATCACTCAAAAAAGACACTGAAATTAATCAAATGTCTCCCTTCATAGCAAATCTGAGTTTGTGATCTATTGCAGGATAGAAATGACAATCTCTGCTATTTTTTGGCACCATGAATCGTTTTGGGTCAGGTATCATGGCTTAGCGCTAGTTTTACACTAGAGTGAGTCTGAAAGGGACCTGGAAATGATTTTGTGCTTTCAATCCCTGCCCTGTCCATTTCACAGAGCTCAAGGTGAGGCTTGTCTGTATCAGGGTGTGATGAATGACTTGATCAACTGGCCATTTGAAAAAAATCTATTAAGAGCATCGCATGAAGAGTCTTGCCATTGTTCATCCAATTATCTTGTTTGCCTGTGTGAGAGATAGTCCGTAGTGTGATGGTCAGTCTGTCATTAGTGAACACAGAAGACCTGGGTTTGAATCCCTCTTTTATGATGGCAGTCATGGCCTAATGGCTAAAGGTCCAATGGCATTAATGCTTGTTTTCTTTAACGATGATTGTGTTTGTTGGTTTTAAATACCTGTATTTGAAACTGGAGTAATGTCTAATAATAGAAAGTTCTTAAAGTGTATAATAGAGTAAACAAGTAAACACAACAAAGCCACACTGATATACAGTAAGGCAAGACTCAACTATACGCTACGTACAACTGCACCACTTCCACCTTTTAAACAAAGTTGTTTTTGTCAAATCATAGTTATTTTTTTTTTGCTCATCTGTATGGTTCAGAGGTTTTCACACAGAAACCGACTTTCAAAAATAACCCTACACTGAGAAATATTCAGGAGGGTATAAAGTGTCACAACTAGTTTTTTTCCCCACTCAACACCTTTATTATCAAAGGCAGATGGCACCAGAGTGTAAATGAGTCCCTTGATAGAGCCACCGTTCCACTGAATTGCAAACATGTCTAAGATCTCAGATCCATTTAATTTCTCAATAGAAGATAAAAAATGTCGAGATGGCCTCAGAGACAAGCAACACGACCTGCAATCTGATGCAACAATAATACTTATAGGATCTATAGAGGATGTGGTGGGGTTAGTCAAGTTTAAAATAAGTTTTGCTAACAGCAATGACCATTACCAGCCTCTCTTAGTTAGATAATGACCCACTCAATAAATCTTCTGCAAACGCAGACCAACAAATGCTGCTTCTTTCTTTGGACTGTCTTAATCTTTGGATTAAGCCATTTTGAATTAAAGATGTTATATCTTTCTCAACTATATAGTTACTCAACTATTATAGTTGAGTACATTTACTATAGAGAGTCTTTGTTCATAATTATGTCTGACTGAGGGGCCTCTAATGGCCCCTGCTCTCAGTAGTGGACAGAATACTGAGAATCTCTTCTCAGGTTAAAGTACCTGGAGTGCAATGTAACCTGCTACAAATGTGTGGAGTTAGCAAATGTAATCACTTAAATGGGAGAGCATAGAGGCTTATCACCCGGTGTGAATGTGAATCAGCTCTGAAGGCAAACTAAAGGAAGTTCAATTTAAATTTAATGAGATGTGGGATAGGAAGGAACATGGCTTGCTCCTACTGGCTGAAAACTAGCTGATTAATGAAAACTTTTCTTCTCTGCTCAGAAGTTCAGTCTTTTCTCAGAAATTATGTCTTTGTTATATACAGCCTAGCTTGTGTTTTCTCAGAATTAAAGTTACGGGTTACCCCAAAATGAAAATTCTGTAATTATTAACTCTGTCTAGTTCTAAATGTGTGTGAATTTATTTTGTCTGAGAAGCACAAGTAGAATGTACTAGAATCTCCAAACTGTTTTTTTCCCTTAAAATTTATTTATCTTAACAGAGAATTAGATTAAGTTTTAATCCTTTCTGTAGTCAATGGTAACTACAGTATACGCTTTTGTTGTGTAAATAAAATCAGTGTAAACATTCTTCAAATTCTCATTCTGCTCTTTTACAAGACTAAATGACTTATCAACAGTGATACACTTAAAGAACAAACAAGTTTTGAACTTTTTGGACACTGGTTTGATCGAGACAACCAAGACTTAAATGCATTGAATTTCTATTTGATTTCTTCTCTGGTGTAAAAATCAGAACTGTCACTGAGGTGTTCATGCATTTACACAAAGCATTCTCTGTTGTTTAAAAATGTGGTTACATTTTATGTGAAAACTAAAATAAAAATATCCTTTACCAAAGGAGTGAAAATTGCCCCCAAAAGATTGCCCACTAGATTTGTAAGGCCAAAGATCAGGCCATAAAGGATAAACAATTTTCTTGTAATGCCCCTGTGGGATCATTATTTTTAATGGTCTATTTTTCTGAAATAGGTTATTATAAAAGACCAAACGTGCAGACAATAAAGTTATTAAACTGCCTCTCCGTTATATTAGGCAGACATTGTCAGTATAATTGAAATAAAAAACAAACAAATAAGATTTTTGATTGTAATTTTGACTGTAAAACCAGACATAGCAGCTTCACTTAATATTTATTCATTATTTATTTATTCAATATATATTCATATTTTTTCATTTTGGGAAATTTCCATTGTTTTAAACTTTTTCTTAATGATTGAAAGGTTCTTTCAGGAGACTTAATTTGGCCCACTGGGAGGCATGCATTTCTCTGGTTATGGATAGAACACACTAATTCCATACAATGCTCTGAAATAATTCCATGAGATGGACAAAAGCATGATAGTGGCTTTCATTTCATTTCCATGGATACAAATCAAGAAGTTGGCACCATCTTTGTAGTAGTGAGAAAATAAAATAAAGCAAATGCCCAGATGTTAAAAAATTACCATTAATAATGCAATAACAATGGGTACTGTCAGGATCTTTCTCTGCAGGCTTCCCAGCATGTGAAATACATTATAGACTCCATTGTTTCACCAGCAGCCAATAAACGTTTTGATGAAATCGAGGAATGGACAAAATGGACAAGTTCAAGATATCTCAGTAATCAGACAGGGCAGTACAGACAGAGTAGATCAGAAAAATAATAAGGGGCAAGACCATTTAATGCCTTAAGATAAGCAATATATTAAAAGGGATATGTGATGTCACAGGTGGCCAGTAATTATTATGCAAAGAGAAGTAATGTGAGCAAAACACCTGGTGGAGGTATTGTGAATATAGTCAGTGTTAGCTTATCACAAGGAGATTGAGGGTCTTCAAAAGCTCCTCCAAATGAGCTCCTCTCATTCTTACTGAAGCTCTGTCTGTAAACCAGGCTTGAAGCTGTTGGAAATGTTCCTTTTTCATGCACAAACCACATCATCTGGTTCAGAAGATGGGCTTTACAGCCCACAAAATAAATCGTCATTATGAGAGTTTCTTGAGAGGCTAACTTGGAGGCTAGCCGATTGCATCTTGTAATCTGGGTTTAGTATTGTCAAACAAAAGCCAGACTTGAGATATTTATGCAAAAACATGCCCTACAAGCCTGAAGTCACAGCCTCTGTGTGTTCATCTGCTCCAGCTTTATGCTTTGGGCCCAGTGGTCTACAGTTTAAAGCATTGGCTCATAGCTCTCAGCTGTGCTACTTCATTGACCGTCTCCTAAATGGCGTGTTTACATGACTAAGTAATCGTTTGATATGGCGGTTCTCTTGTACTACCCAATGGTAATTTACCCCTAAAGCTCTTATCTGAAGGCTAGAAAATAGCTCTGGAAGCACTTGTATGAAACATTCGAAGTCAACCAGACACACAATGTAGTGCTGTGCCTTTTATATAGTTTTAGATGTTGTAGAGAAAGGTTTTTCACTGATGATAAAAAACAGTTTAAGAACCCTCATTATTTTAGAAGGTGGCGAGAAAAACACCTCATACTCGTACAATTACATCTGGCAATATAAGAGATTAGAGTTCGTACATTAAGACAGAAGCAGAAATTTCTTTGTATAGTAAATATTTTATTAGGCATACATTTTGTAAATGACAATATGCTTTGTTTAGAAAAAGATTTTTACATTTTCTGAAATGAGAATGGTGTTTGCTCATGCAGGACTCATAATTACAACCCTAACATTTATAACCCTAACATGTGCCAGTTTCAAAGTTGTTTTGAATTGTTTTTAGCATGTTACTATGCTGTTGTTAGGACGTTGCTAAGGTGTTCTGAGTGATTACTAGATGGATAATTACTGGTTCAATCCTCTCGTCTCCCTGATTTTCTGGTATTATCAAAGCCCCAGGTCTCTCCTCCAATGTAAACCTTTTTCATTGTATTTTTCATGTCTCTAGCACAAATATAGCAGGGCAAGTGTAAGTGTTATGTGTAAAGGAGTATTTCCCCCCAGAATGAAATGTCTCTCAATTTACTCACCTTCATGCTATCCAAGATGTGTATGACTTTCTATCTTCAGTCAATGAGATTGGACATTATCAATGTGTTGCCATATTTAAATTTATAGCAATGAAAAGTGTTTACAAGGATACACAAGGTATTGATTGTTAAATATGCTTAAACGTGTCGTTTCATATCAAAAGACAAGACAAGATAAGAAAACACTGGAGTCATTAAGTCATAAACATCTGGGATGGTATGAGGATGAGTAAATTATGAGAGTTTATATAAAAATTCATGAGAGTTTCAAGTTTCATTCTGCATTGAACTACTCCTTTAGGTTTGATATTCCAACACACAGAACTGTGTTTCATGCTTTTGTGAACTCACTGTAATAAAATGATTTTTTAATACTAATACCTGTTACCTTTTAAATGTGCTGCTTGAATGTATTGTGGTGACTGGTGCCATAATTTAGTATAGTCATAAGTGTTGCTTATAGTTCTTGGCATGTATTTCCACACCACTGTGGTGCTATAACCTATACAACACATTAGATAATTGTTAAATAATTAGGACGATTTTGTTTGCTTTTGACAAAAACATTCACAAGGAAATTACCAAAGAAAGCTGTTTTCATATAAGCCCAAATGGTTTTGAGTTAATTGAGCAAGAACTGAGCAATATTAGATAATTGCTCCCTGTAACTTCTCCAAAATAATTAAATTAGGTCAAGCCACTCAGGAGAAAATTGTGAAATCTCGGTCCTGAAACACATTCTCAAGGTATTTATAAACACAGTTGCTCAGTTTTACGTTTCTATTGTTATAACATTTAAGGGTAGTTTATGATAGTTTAATCCAGAGTGGCTATAGAGTTACTCAACAATTGTCTGCAAACAGTGAGAAAAAATGCATTGTCACTAATTATTATTTTTGTTACTTTTTTACACAATGATTCTCTGATAATAGTGTGTCCTAATTTGGAAACACAACCAAAAGAATAAATTTTTTGTTCTTAAAAACTAGCATATTTGGTATGTTTGTGTGTTTGTGTTCCTGGTATTCCCTATGTTATGGGTAATTCCAGTAACTTATGTAGGTCCCCATGAGGAAACAATTTTATAAATCATGCAAAAAGTGAAAATCTAAAATAGAAAGTTTTCTGTGATGGTAGGCTTAGGGGTAGAGTTAGTGTAGGGGATAGAATATACAGTTTGTGCAGTATAAAAATGTCTATGAAATGGCTCCATAAAACATAAAAACCCAACTTGTGTGTTAAGTTTTGTATGTTTGTTTTGTTTTTTGATAAAGTGTTATTTTTATAAAGTATGAACACTTCTGTTCTCCATGTTCAGAGATAACTTAAAATTAGACATTTATAGGCTCACTCCTATAAATGTAAAAACTCCTAAAAAAGTGTAAACACTGTGACTTTGTTGTCCTATTAAAACATTGATCTGTTTGTATGAGGGTCCCAACCAGATCAAAGCAGCAAAATCGGCTCAACAGTGACATGAGTTTGTTGTTATCCATACAATGGAAGACAGTTGGAATGTTTAAATCTCAAGAAACTGTCTATATTTTTGTAATCAAGTTTGGTTCTCAGAGAGCTTATCTCATATTAATACCCGCCCTGTTATCAGCCGCCCTTTCTAGCAAACCGAACAAATCGAATGAACTGAAAGACAACAGCTTTGTACATCTCTGTTTGCAGCCTCAGTCTTACACAACTCAGCTGCTAAGCCCTGTGTTCAAAGTTAAGCCCCTTCTAAAGCACCACTGCCATGTCTAATATATCACAGCACAGATTCAATTAATGAGCAGCTCAGCGTCAGCACTCCTGACCAGAGCTTCAGAAACGCAAGCTTAGGTGGACTCTTCACAGGTTTGCCTCACAGTATGGGTCTGAGCTTCTCACTCTCTCTCCTTGCTCTCTCTCTCTCTCGCTCTCTCTGAAGCACAGCCCAGCTGTGGGGCTCAAAGTGCTGACCATATTGGCGGTCCACTGAGCTGGAGGAGTGGACATGGGGTGGATGAAAGGGAAGCCTGTCTGTCCCACGGTGCCCAATGTGCCTTATGATCTTTAGCAGCCTCTTTGCTGGGATGATTTGATGGTAGATTTCACTCAGTTGTTAGACTAGCGCATGACCTGAGCTCTTAGGTGCTGAAAATGTCCAGGTTATATTTTACCCACAAATTTGAAAAAATGAGTAAGAGAAATTCTCATGTGCTTTTTTTGATGAAAGTATACCATTTATCATTGTCAAAAAAAGTGTTTACAGTATTAAATGTTGCTAAAAACAGGCTTTAGATATTGTTTCTTAGGTTTTGGTGTGAAATGTCACCTGGACATGACTTTGCAGGACTCTGCAATTGACTGACTGAAATTGTTGCCATTTAAAGACTGGCAACAACTGCAAAGAGAACAAATGCATTGTTTCAACCAGTTCTCTGGTTTATTTGAATATATTAAATGCCAAAAAGAAGATATTTCACATAAATATTTTAATAAATGCTTTTATAAACAGGAAAAGGAAATCAGGAAAATACAGACATTAATCTTTAGCACAAAACAGCGGCTCTGAGAATGGAACTTTGAAATTTGTTGTGAGTTGAGTTGGGTACTGCGAGCTCAGTCTCTGGAGAGCACTTTGTTGTTCTTGTTTCTGTAGTAAAATAACCTTTTGAGGTTTCTGTGTAGTAAAGGAACTTGCTTTTCTGCAGCTGTGATTGTTAAAGACATAAAGGTTTCCAAATGCATCTAACATAACAATAAGCATCCAGCTGCTGTATGTGATAAATGACAGACGGATCTATAGTGTTAAAATAGGCAGCAGTATTATGTGTCACTTTCATGGCTTCAAAATTCAATAACAGCAGCCAAGAGATTTTACAAGCCTTGGCAAAGATCAACTACTGTATTGTCAGTGATAAGCAGCTTCCATTAGCATAATCATAACTGCACAACACACGCACTGTGTAAAACATGATAACATTTAGAAAATGTACACTGAACAAACCAATACATATAGTGCCATAATTTAAAGCAGATGGGTTTACTGTAAGACATAAAATAAACAGTAATTAGACAGTGGTTTACATTTACGAACCAAGTGAGTTCAATTGTATCCCTCACCCACTAGTCTTCGTTTACAAGGTATTGTTTTGTTTTCTTACCACAATATGCTTTCATCATGAACATGAGTACCACTGTGACTAACATCAGCAGGTGTTTAATACTGGAGCAAGGTAGCGACTTGATAGAAGGTGCCAACTTCACTGTTTTATTCATGGGTTAAGCCCATTTGATTTTACTATTAAAACTTAACAGGCACAGATGAGCACTGTCTGTTTTGCACCAATGCATTGCAGGAGATGTAAGGAATGCAAGCCGCTTAATGAAAACAATATCTGTGGAAACATGCAGTAATGACAAATCCATATTTCTAAACCAGACAAATTTTGTAGCATTAAGAGCAATTAATAAATGTGGATAGTTTTAATGGCAATTCTGAATCGTAAACATAAACCCTGTACCCGTGATTTTCTACAGGTCTGGTGTCAGGACCTGAATTTTTCATTGAAAAGTGCCGCCCAAACACAGTAGTTCAGCATACAAATGACACACAACCTAATAAGATATAGTAACTTTTTTCTCCTTATATTAAAGGTATATTTAAAAATTATTTATTGTGTTATTTTTGTTATGCATGATTATATGTTTTGTGAGAAAGCCCTAACCACGCCCCCGTGGGGCACGTAACGTACGCAGCTCGGTTAGGAGCGGACATTTTGACTCGACAGCAGCAGGTTACATATCAGGCTGGCTGGACTGTTTAATCAACCTTGTATATGTTCTTTCCAACCACACGTTTGTGAAGTAACATATACAAACATCCTTTTGATTAAACCTGTTAAACTGGGATTCCCTCTCCTGTTTCTCTTACCGGAAACAAACACCTCCATCTTGGGTGCACTACACCTGAACCCACTGAGCGTCACACGCTCGTATAGTTTAGTTGCATTTTATTATTTTCCTATTCATTATTCATTGTTGTCTTCCTAAACAGATCCAATACTGCTTATAAAACATCTTTTACACCAACCAAAAGAACTGTAGCAATTACCTACAATAAATTGACATTTACATAAATCTTTAATCAGCTTCCGTCGGTCACTTCTTTGATTTGTGTGGTTTTTGATGTCAAGCTTGGCTAAATAAAGTCCTTAGCTAAGCTTTTTGTCCCTCTGTTAATAATGTGCCCTTGAGACACTACCAGCTCTGGTTATGTACAACTGGTGACTCAAATGTTTATGTAGAAGCCAAATTTGAGAAGGAAGTACACCAATTCTGTTCACCAATTGTCTGGTTCATGTTGTGCACAAACCTGAAAATCACTTTTTCAATCATATGATAAGCTCTGATCTGATTTTACACAACATCCAGAAGTTAAAAGGAAATGCTGTTTGGCTAGCTGAAAGCAAGAAGAAAAAAAACATTGAAATACCAGTGAGATTGCAGTTGCCACTGAGATGCATTATACATCCAAAGGGGGATAATATATTCTCAGGTTGAGTTAGATTTTACTGTGGCGTCACTTGATTAATAAAAAAAAGAATATTAGAGATCTATAAGGAGATGTCAGCCATTTAGTTACTAAATGACATAATCAATCTGGTTTGCTCCACCATTAAAAGCTTTTTGTCACAAAACAAATATGTGCAATCTGTGAACTCAAGTGTCCAATGACTACTTTAAAATCTCTCCATGTGACAAACCCCCTACTGTGGTTTTTACAAGGTCTCAGAGGACATATCGTTTTGAAGATAAACGGCCAGTGAAATTGCTAAGAGACGTTTAATGGCAAAGTGACAACATAATCCACCTTTGCGCTTTTCATATGGCTCAGTGGTAGGTATTTAGCATTCCTCTTCTAGCTTAACGTTTAAACCCACTGAACAAAGCTTAGCCAAAACATCAGCACAATTACACTGTGGTGCACCTATCGATCTAAAACAGCTTTGATGGTATCAGCAGAATAAAGAGTTTATGAAGTTCGCCTGATAATTGTGTAATGTAGGGCTGTCATGATTTCAAATTTTTTAGGGTTGTCACAAAATTTTATTGTTATTGAGCATGATTCACTGTTTATATACTTTAATCTCCACAGGAATATAATCAAACTCTACCACATTGGCCAAGTGGCGTTAGTTTGCCGTAAATATCATAGTGCTGTTATTTAGTAAAGGTTTTGCATTTGTATTACTCTACTGTTTGTGTTAGCACGAGAATGTAAGTGGTGTGGAGCATACGTGAAGTGGGCAGTGGATTTTGTTTGGAGCAGGAAGCAGATTTTTTCAAGTCAAAGCATCTGTGTTTTCTTTCACTCCAGGATCACTGGGAGCTGGGCTTCTCCAATCAGTAAGTGTGAAGCAAGCAAGAAGTGGGAAATGGAAACCCCGGTGTGGAGCTGGGGTGGGGTGACATCAGAATGCTTCAGGGAAATTTCTGTCGCACCGCTCCACTCGTACACTTCTGTTTTTGCTTGTTGATATACAAAGATGAATGCTTACTGTAGGTTACTTTTGGAACTATTTTTGTTGGTGGAGAAAAATATATTAACTGACCAAATTTTGTACATCCAGCTTTTGACATCCCTAGAGTGAGCATCCTCACAGTAAATAAATGTTGTGTCTGGTGCAATTTGTTCCCAAATGTTTTCTTTTGACATTAGAATCACAAATGTTTTCACTTTCAATGTGCTAAAGGAAACGTCTTCTGAATTCATCTGTTAGTTTACAGACTTGGAGATGTAATTGAGAGATGTATTTTTGTTCTTTAGTGCCGGAGGGATAAATAAATTCCGGGCCACAAGACTCACTTAAGACTCACTTCAAACTCACTTTAATAATAAGCCATTATATTTCTACACACACTTCAGTTCAATGTGTGTTACAGTAAATGGCTTATTAGAGTATTTCAATATGATTAACTTCATAAATACAAGGTTAAAATGAATGAAAAGCAAATGAAAAGCCACCTCTGTACATCCCTTAAAAATGTAGCTTTTAAAAATGCTCAAATATTCCTAGATAATCAAGAGCAGTATAACACAGAACTTCATTCACTTACATTAGTGCAACACAAACGTTTACCGTTTCTGTACCTTGTCCTGAAATATTCACATATAAACGCATGGACGTACGTGACTTTATCTTAGGCAAGAATGATGTCCTGTCACCTTGCATGTGTCTCATTGGGTAGTTTTCAGATGTCACAACCTCATATGTCCCATTGCTCCGAGTTGGTGACATCATCCCTCATTGTCCATGTGATGTCACTACCGAAGGTTTAATTTCTCCATTTCACCTCACCGTGTTAGATTAAATGCACTTTTCCGACAGGGTGCTAGACAGCACACTAAACTAATAACCTATAAATCTGACCATGAGAAGAAGCCATGATTAAAAAAGTTTGCAAAAACCTCCAGGCTCCAGGATTCCAAGAAAGTGGCCTACGGTGGATGAGCAGAAGGGGCTAAAGGCGTCTTGTGTAATTCTGCGGCTGATGAAAACTCCTAATGCCATTTCTTATCTTCCATCTTATCAAGGTCCCCTCCTCATTCCCAACAATAGAGTCATCAGGTGAATACTAATGTGTCAGTAAGGGCATGCTAGAGTTCCATTAAAGAGAACAAAATTCATTGCACACCTAAGCTGAGTCTAACTCCTCATCAATTACACCAGTGAATCCCCAAACTCACTTAATTCTCATCCTGACAGGCTGACAGTAAATTGAGAGCGTGGGTGTGTTAGGGAAGACTGAGCTGTGATGACAGAAAATATTAGAATGATAAGCATTCTTTCTCTTTCTTTCTTTTCATGCGATCAAAGGCTAAAAGCTGTATATTCTGACAAAAACATTCAAACACACTCTATATGATTTCACATTAACTTTGAACACCAGAAGATATCCAATAATACATCAATCACATTTTTGCATTTAAATTTTAAATTTTGTTGCATATTTCAGTAAATTTCCATTACCAAGCATTTCCAATTTTCCAACAGAGCATAAAGCACATATACATTAACCACATTAAAGCAAGTTATTATTAATAATACTGGTAAATGAAACAGAGGCAGCATAGCATAGCAGCTCTCTGAGGAGTGTCACTGTGCATTTTAAATCTTTCTGAATCCTGACTGCATCTAACACGCTACTGCCTGGTCTGATACCACATACTGGTATACCCTGTAAAATATTCTTTATTAATTGTAAAAGCTGAATCATTCAGTCTGTGTGCAGCCTGTGGGGTGAAGACAGCTTTAATCCAAGTATGGACATCAGGGTCCCAAAATCCTCCTGCAGATATGAGTGCTCCGAACTTATTGGCTGCCGGCGGTGTTTCAGCAATGAAAAGAATATACAGTTACATCTGATGTGTTTCGATAACCATTTATACTTCTCACATAATCAATCACTGAGCTGCAAACACTCGCTTTGAAAGTCAGATCAAGGCATCTGCTTAGTGGCTTACACCTAACAGTATGAATGTTATCAAGTCGCTAACTGACTAAATGTATTCTAATGAAAAAATAACACTTTTTGTTGTGTGACAGGAGCTGAGAGATGTTGGAGTACCACCCAGAGTCCTTGGCGCAGCGGCGGGGCCAATATAGATGGAGGAGATACAAACAGGCAGAAGAACATTTAACTTTAACATTTAATAGACAATCTGCTGTTGCATATGCAACATGTTTGTCGTACATGGTTGTTGCAAAAGTGTCAATGTGACATCTTAGCAACCTGAACGGCATTTCTAACTGGTACACACTGATGATTGGTTCCGCACAGAACCCCAAATCAGCATATTAGTCTAAAAACACCAAAACTTAAAGGCCTAATAAAAAGTCCAATAAAACCATTGCAATATTCACAATGTTGCTTAATTTTGTGTTGCCAGCAAAAAGATCAATATTTGCAACCTTGTATACAACACACAAAATATAAGATTGTATCTTAAATATACAAACTCACCAAATCTCTGCAAAGGATTTAATCTGATTAATCTGTAGTGATATGGCTTAAAGTGTCATGCAGTAGATTGATGGAAATGTATTGCATATTTCTTGCACATACCTGCCTTTATTCTGTATCTGAAGGGTGAAGGGACAGTTTCAAAAGAAATTTGTTTGCATTTGAATAGAGCAGATTGTCTCAGAGACCTCCATTATTTAAAGTGTAATTATGTGGAGATTCGGTGTTGGTCAGAAGGATATTCAAATTTTTGATTATCTGTTTGCCCACTGATAATTGGAAATATCTAGATGGCTTTTTTACTTCAAAGGGATGTGGCAAGAAACCTGAGCTTCTGTTGCATTGATCTGTCACTGCGTCTGTGGAAGCGAACTAAAAAGAGGAAACATCGCCCCCTAGAGGTTGACAGGTTAACATTGATAAATACATATTAGCATTGCACGTAGTATGTAAAGTTATAAAAAAGCATATTTCTTGACATTGCCTCTTTCTCAGTTCAGCAAGCTAAAGCCTTAAATGTCTTCACACCAGAGAGTATTAAGTATACACTTTCTATTCAAATAAATATCAAATAGCCTAAGTTTTAAACCTAAAGTCTGATATTTTTTTCCCAAGAGCCTCCCTATTATGTCCATATTTTTCCCACATGCTCAACATTGCACCGTAATGTTGGCTTTTTTAGTGTTTCATGTGTCTAATGATTTCTGATGTGCTAAAATGCCTGTCAATAGCAAAGTCATTAAAAGAGTGGCATGATGGGATGTGGTGATGCCATTATCAGCCTGTTAAAACTCGAGCAAAAATGCATGTACAGACAAGCTACACTTGCTCCCCCATCACAGGAAAGGTGACTCCATCTATTTTTCATCATTGCTCAGGGGGTCCCAACCAGACGAGCCTCTCAATGTGACAGTCAGGGTATGAGATATATCAAAACTATAAACACTGGCCAAACTTTCTCTTGAGCAGATTGCTCTCTTTATAGCCTTGCATGCATTACACAGAGAACAGTGGGTTTGCTTTAAAAGCCAACAGGGAAAAGAGAGCAAAGGCAGGCTTAGAGTAATTTCCGTTCTTCTTCTTAATGTCCTTTCAGGTAATAGATCAGACTGTGAAAGTTTACTGCTGAGGGGAAGGCAAGAAGCATATAATGCATTTCTGTATGGTAGGGTGTTTTCTGGCTGCTCTTTCAAAGTGAAAAGCAATAAACACAAGTTCTGTTCTAAAACCTAGCTAGCTAAAACCTACTTAGCATTTTAAAGTATCATGGGTAAAAAGTATCACACTTCTGACACGAAGACTGCACCAAAGGTGGACTTTATACTGTCTTTTAGCTATCATACAAGCTCTGAATGCAAAATCAAAATGGCAACTGTACTGTACCCTTAGCTTTGCAGTTGTTCTGTTAACAAAGAAGTCACCTATAGTAGTAACAAAATTGCTCCAGATAAACGATGCTTTGCGATGATAGCATTTGTTTAAAAGTGATTATCAACATTCACTAATTCACTGATGCGTTTATTTGCTTAAAAATTAATGTACAGTACAATAGATCCTTAAAAGTGTCTCCATGTTTGCATGACATCATACACCATTTTTGTTCAATCAGTATTCTAGAATGTGCTGTGTGCTTGATTACTTCCTGGTTTTCAATAAGCCAACTCCGGTATTTTCAGTGAACTGTCAGTTGTAAAGATGTTATTGTTGATCATCAAAGGCGGAACTTTGAAACTGATTCCTGAAATGAATTTTGTTGAATGTGCTAAATGTCTTTCTCATCTCTTTTTGTTTAAACTTCTACTACTAATGCTAAGCCTGGCTATTTAACTAATATTCTGGTTACTAAAGTATTACACTATACTGTTAAAGCCACCTCAGAAAATTTACGATACTTCCACACCAACAAGTGACAATTTACCAGGAGTTTTCCAGCTGGTATACATTACGGGCAGAAGTTCTTAAGAACATTCTGTTCTAGTAGACTTACAGTTCTTACTTCTTAGACTGTATGTCTACTAACCCATCTCTCTGCTTACCACCTTTCGTCAATCATTAACTCTTACACATGACCTTGAGTATCATGAAAAATAGTCTTTGTTTTGTAAGAAAAAAGAGCTTGCTTAGTGTCAAGACACACATGTGGGTAGTTGGTGGTGAAACTTGTCCGCAGTAAATGCCACACTCTAATTGATAAGAAATGAATCTCAATCAGGGTCATTAATCATGAGAAGAGGCAACTGGTGACAGGCTGCAAGCTCCACAGGCTGTCGCCTGCAGTTGAGCCGAGTAGCGGAAATTGTGAAATTACCTTAAACGTCAACATGAGGAAGAAAATGTGACACTGTCATTGCTGTCAATGTCTGGCGCTGAGACAATACATCCTAGCTACAAGATTACGTAATGCTACAATTAATCTGCAAAAAGGAGTCGCTATGTTTATGTGCATGAGTTATTTGTTTGTTAATCATCAGCGCCTTTGACATACAGCGGCGTTCAGTAATTGAATGCAAATATGGTCTATGTAAAGTGACATTGCTGGCACGTATTAACAGTTTTCATCACAGTGTTGACCTTTAAAAACTGAAAAGGGCTTGATTACTACCTAATGTTGTGCCGATCCACTTCTAAAGGGTTAATTTAGCCAATAACTATGAAAATATCTCAATAACTTCTGTCATCATGTTGCACTGAACCTGTATGACTGCATGTGCTTGTTGTAACTTGCTATTTTCAGGTGGCCGTATGCCTTGCCTTTTAAAAAAAATAGGTGGGTATGTGGTGTATGCTTCTGTATGCACTGTCCCACACTGCTGCTGCTAACTGCTCAGGTTCTGAACTGATTTAGAAAGATATAGAGCAATTTATAATTGATGAGCACTGGTCAATAATTCCCCTATCCCAGAAACCCAGATACTATGCCAACTCTAACAGCATACCATTACTATAACCATAAATTGCTGCTGGCTGTGTTGCTTTAACTCTACTGCATCTCAGTGAACTGCATGATCTTCTGGGAATATTTTTCTGCATAATCCACAACCCAAGTATAACCTACATCCTAACTAGGACTGCATGGAATCTGCACCCACAGAAATCTGCAGAAAGCTCTGCAGATTTACACAGAACACTATACAAGCACATAACATGTTTCGGCAGTAAGCAGAGCCATCATTAGATCAAGAGTGAAGAGTAACTCATATTCACAACATTTACAAAACACAAGTTTATTATATCACAATGTTATCTAGCTACAATTTGAATGTCTTAAGTGATTTTTTATAACCGTAAGGCTACGAAGTAGTTTCAGTTTTATTGACCACATTCCACAACAATATTACTTCATTAATACACATTCTTTCTGCATGTTTACAAATTTTCAAATAAACAAAACTTTTACACAGACAAATAAAGAGTACAATAGGAAAAATAAAATGCAGACAAATCAAATATGCAGCAAATAAAATATGACAAACAAATTTAGATTTTTGCTAAATTATTTAAATATGGAAAGGAAGTCAATATCAGCAGCTAAGCTAAAGCTGTATTGAGCTACTGTCTTACAGAAAATAATAGGTAATATAATGTATGCTACATGTATATGGCTGAGGGCTTGGGCAATCTCTCTTTCTCTGTTACTCATTTAAATAAAATGAACTAGTAACCGGGGGTTGGGGTGTTTGTAAGCATGATGCTTAGGCCACCGCTCCGCCTTCTCCGCGTCACCAGAGGGAACCCTCGCCAGAGTACTAAACTGAATTCAGACTACAACTCCCATGTGCCCTTATACCTTGCACTGATTGCTTCCTGTTTGCCACCTGATCCCTATTAGCCAGGCCATATAAACCCCAGACCTCTATAAACTCTTGTGATGTCTTGTATTGCTTCGGCTTGCATTTCAGAGTGGGTTTCCCTGTTGTTCATATGGTTTACACGTTTGGATTGTTTATGGTTTTCTGATTGCTTGCTGCCTGCCCTTTTGACTCCGCTTTGGATTACGTTTATGGATTGTTTGCTGCCTGCCTTGAACTGTGCCTGTTTAATGTTTACAATTGTTAGCTGCCTGCCTCGACCTCAGCCTGTGTTTACGTTTTTTATTTTGCTATTTCCCCCCATTACTGTTTGCTGGTATTTTGACCCTTGCCTGTTATTTGATGACTCTAATAAAAGGCTGCAAATGGATCCTCGTGTCTCCGTTACAACTAAATTATTCTTATTTATTTTGGGCTAATTTGATGTTTTCAAATACCAATAAAAGTAAAGTGTAACACGTTTTTGCCAGAATTTGCAGAAATTAGTAGACTGTCCACCACATTTAGAATAAAGAAAATGTCAAGTCAACTTTATTTATATAGCGCTTTTTACAAATTTTCATTGTTTCAAAGCAGCTGTACATGAATGATATCTTTAAAGCAGAGTACACAGCACACAGAGAAAACAATGGAGAAACCCAGGTAATATATTATGCAGACTATACGGTCATATATGGGATATAAACAGATAGTATGAAAATATTATTAATAATAAGTGCAAAATTAAAGCTGATTACAGCAGCCTCCTGACGGGCAGAGGGGCTTCAGCCAACGGTGGCGAGGAAAAAAAACTCCAAAAGGAGACAGAACCTTTAGAGAAACCAGGCCCAGCCAGGAGAACCAGTTCTCCTCTGGCAATACTGCTGCATCTCTACAAGCTCGCCAGTGCTTGCACAACTAGA
>JAZGTI010009907.1:2261-18282 GCA_036877585.1 Botia kubotai
CTCTCTCTGTATCTCTCCACCTCTTTGACTGATTACAAATATAGATATTAAGAAGAGATGGAGAGACTGATTATGAATTCACTCCATATGTAAAGTCAGTAAAGAAATGAGAGTTTATTGAATAGCATTAAGGTAGAAAAATTGCTTGTGATGATGGAATGTACGTGTTTCTTAATAAACATGAAGATGTGTTATGGACCGGCATTCCAGAGTTTTCATGGATCTCGAAGAGGAGAAGCAGCTGAAGGTGAGTCAATGAGTCTGTTTACCTCAGACACACAGATTTATGCTTGTGTGTATAAACGTTTCAAATGTTTCAAAAACAACAGATAACCATTTATCTGTCTAGATAACGTCATTCTCAGTTATTCATTCTTAGCAAACATTTGCAGGCAGTTATTTTTTCTTAATTTTATTAATACAATGGATTTTAAAAGTGCTTCAAAAAACCTCAATATGTGCAGTGGTGTGTGTTTATTCGGTATGAAATTACGTGAAACAACCTTAAATGTCTTACTATAAAAGATGCAAAAATACTGAAATAAAAAGTGCTTCAATAACAGATGAGTATTAACTGTGTGTGTGTCATAAAAAAGGTTGTTAGTAACCATGTTTTCTCATGAGACATTAGCTGTGTGTGTGTTTGTTTGTCCCGAGGGCAGGTAGCCCTGTGTCACTCTGGGTTCTGTGTTTCTTTAATCGGTTAATTAACTAAAACATTGTTAACATTCATCTAGACATGACACCATACCAGCCAACACGGAACATTCTCAGAACGTTGGCTAATGCTCTCAAAAGTTTTTTTTAAAGTTAACAAAAATGTTCTGACAGTAATGTAAAACATTTTTAACGTTATATAGCAGAGAAAAGTTAGCTACATTTGACAAAACTTGCTGTTTGGTAAATTTGGGGACATTCTTATTTGGAATTTGTTTATTGGAGTCATGTTCAGGTTTGGGTTAGTCTATAGTAGTTATATAATTAACTTTATATAACAACAGTGGAAGTGTAGGGTATGTCCTTATTTAAATGAGTTAAGTAAACGTGTGTGTGTTCAGTATGACGGGACAGGAAGCACATGAGGGATCTCCCTGCTCTCATCATCTCTCTGTGAAAAGTCAGGAGGATGAGCAGGACCGAGCAGAGAGTGTGCTCAGCAGGTCAGTCATTAGGTGTGTGTGTGTGTGTGTGTGTGTCAGGTTGTGTTTTTATATCCATTTGAAGACCATACGTCACCTCATCTGAGAACCTTATCTGAGCGCATCTTTTTGGACGCTGTATTAACATTTTTTAAATGTTCCACTAACAATTAAAGAATAACAATTTTTATATAACTTTAAATAAAAAGTTCTACTAAGATTACTGCAAGAACGTTTTTAACAACTTAGGAATTTTGTAATGTATTTCGACATATTCCATCTGTTACTCTTTCTCAGGTCTCAGTCAGTGTGTGATGACACATCTTCTGAGCTTCAGCGGGTAGCTGCTATAGAACCTCAGGATGGGCCATCCAGAAACTCTTTTAGGGGCAGAGGGGCACTGTCCAGGTTCCACATGCAAACCTGTGCACATACGTTCAGATGTAGCTGCCCAGACTAAATGAAGATTTTCTCTGTTGTTCTGTCAGATTGGTGAGTCTGGTCGTTATCTTAAGAGACTGGGCACACAGAAGTCTGATAGAGGAGGAGGAGAGACCTGATTCCTTCCTAGAGAGATTCCGTGGACCTGCAGTACGAGCCCCTCCCAGCCGAAGCAGCAACAAACAACCAGATGCCAACCGCAATACTAAAGGAAATACAAAGTAATAGTATTATATTATAAATCACACAAATTTACATAAGTCGATATCATACCAAGTGACACTGCAGACAGATTAAGGTAGATCTTTTCCAAGCGTTTTTCCAGTTTTACTTTATTTTCGTTATTTTTTGTTTTTTATTTTTACTTGTTTACGTTATTTTCACAAATGCTTTAAACCACCGGCATTTAACCCATCACTGGTGAGAAGTGAACACACACACACACACACACAGAGCAGTGGGCAGCACATTACATACTGATCCAGTTGTGAGAATGTTATGTGCGTGTGTGTGTTTTGCACAGGAAGAAATGGGAGACATTTATTGTTTCTCCATCTGATGATTTATACTATTACTGGCTGTTCTTCATCGCTGCAGCTGTGCTCTATAACTGGGTTCTGCTTGTGGCCAGGTGCGACTTTTTTCACCATTACCTTAATTGTTAACAGGGAACATTCTCAGAACGTTGTTTTCCCAAAGTTATCAATAACTCGCAGTAACATTAGCAGAGCGTGCTTAACATTACATATCACATATATCAAACGTTGTTCTGAAGTAGTTAGTGGAACATTTTAATAACATTACAGAATTAAAGAAATGTTTAAAAAACATGCTTATAATCAAGCAATAATGTTGATACAGCATCTAAAAAACTGGGCATTTCCATACAGAATAACATTGTTAATGTTTTGCCACTTTATAGAAACATTAGGGAATCATTTTTACAACCTAAGAGTGTTAGCCGGGTAATCAACGGTTACAGGAATGTATATTCCCTTGTGTTGGTGTTTGTGTTGCTGGTGTAACCACTGCAGTCCTGAGGGGAACCTTCATCATGCTTGTCCCTCTTACATCAACAAAACATCCCTCTGAAAACAGTTTGATTGACAGTCACTGCTATTTTTTATGACTATGTGTTTCAATGCATGAATTTTAAGTCTCTTTGTCTTTTTTGTGGGTGTAGAGCCTGTTTTAACCAGCTGCAGTCTGAGAATCCTCTTGTCTGGCTGGTGTTTGACTATACGTGTGATTTTGTCTACATACTTGATTCTTGTATGCGGCTAAGGACAGGTACAGGTTACAGGTTAAACATCTCAGGCTCTTGTAATTATGTCAACTGCTGTAGTTTGTTAAAAAAAACGAGTCAAAGTCAGATATGGACAGAAACGCTTGGAAGCAGATCAACACTGCAGTTGTTTTTAAATAATGAGTATAACTTAAAGAGTTGCTAAGTGTGAATGGATTTTCTTCTTCTGAAGTATTTTATGCCCTCCCAGGTTATCTGGAACAAGGACTTCTAGTGAAGGACTTATCTGAACTCAGAGACAGTTACGTTCATACATTCCAGTTCAAAATGGACGTGATCTCCATCCTCCCCACTGACCTAGCATACATCATCGTGGGCATCAACACGCCACAACTTCGTTTCAATCGTCTCCTGCGCTTCCCCCGTATGTTTGAGTTCTTCAACCGAACAGAGACCAGAACCAACTACCCAAACATCTTCCGTATCTCGAACTTGGTGCTCTACATCCTGGTCATTATTCATTGGAATGCCTGTATCTATTATGCTATCTCAGACTCTCTGGGCTTTGGGTCTGATGAGTGGGTTTATCCCAATATCTCATCCACAGTGGATGGATCTCTGAGACGAAGTTACGTGTACTGCTTCTACTGGTCCACCTCAACGCTCACCACCATTAGTGAGATGCCACCACCTGTACGGGATGAGGAATATGTGTTTGTGGTGTTTGACTTTCTAGTCGGAGTCCTGATTTTTGCCACCATCGTGGGTAACATGGGTTCCATGATTTCCAATATGAACGCCACGCGGGCGGAATTCCAGGCACGCATTGATGCGATAAAACATTACATGCACTTTCGCAAGGTCAGCCGCAACCTTGAGACACGTGTCATCAAATGGTTTGACTATCTCTGGACCAATCAGAAAGCAGTGGATGAACATGAAATCTTAAAGAATCTTCCCGACAAGCTACGGGCTGAAATAGCCATCAATGTTCATTTATCTACTCTGAAGAAAGTTCGAATCTTTCAGGACTGTGAGGCTGGACTGCTAGTAGAGCTAGTTTTGAAACTGCGGCCACAGGTGTACAGCCCTGGTGACTACATCTGCCGAAAAGGAGACATTGGAAAGGAGATGTACATCATTAAAGAGGGAAAGCTAGGAGTCGTTGCTGATGATGGAGTGACACAGTTTGCATTGCTAACCGCTGGAGGATGTTTTGGGGAAATTAGCATTCTCAACATTCAGGGCAGTAAAATGGGAAACCGAAGAACAGCTAACATTCGGAGTATCGGCTACTCGGACCTCTTCTGCCTCTCGAAGGATGATCTGATGGAAGCTGTGACTGAATACCCAGACGCTCAGAAGGTTCTGGAGGAACGTGGAAGGGAGATTTTGAGGACGCAGGGGCTTTTGGACGAAAGCGCTGCTGCACAGGGAGGGATTCTTGCCATGGATACAGACGAGAAGGCTGAGCGTCTGGAGGCCTCGCTGGACGTTCTGCAAACACGTTTTGCGTGGCTGCTGGGAGAGTTTACAGCAACTCAACGCAGACTAAAGCAAAGAATCGTAGCACTTGAGAGACAGCTGTGTCATACAGGGCTTGGGCTCGTTTCAGATCAAGATGTGGACTTTGAGAACCATGGCAACACCTCACGCGCTAACTCCACTGCACAGACACACGCACAGATGGACAGTGAGAGGTCAAACAACAACGATCCCCAGCGAGAAAACCAGCACTCACCCAGAAACAGCAGTGGCCGTGATTAAACCTAAGAGGCGGCTTAGTGACTTTAAAGTGCTATAGATCATTTTTAGGCTGGAAAATAATAAACACTAAATATCATTACAGCTTCAAGTCAAAAGTAAGAGTATTCCAGACAACTTTAGACTGTACTCCTGGTCTATATATATGGGGCACATTTCATAAGTAGGGACGTACAAAACTGTACATTTTTAACATTGACTAATCAGTGGGTTGGACACCAGACAAAGATCAGGCAAAACAAGGCAACCCTTAGATAACTACCACCCTGACCTGGCTTGGTTTTTAAACTATAGTAAATTATATAACTATCTATAACTATATAAATAAC
Organism: Botia kubotai; assembly: GCA_036877585.1. Taxonomy (NCBI): domain Eukaryota; kingdom Metazoa; phylum Chordata; class Actinopteri; order Cypriniformes; family Botiidae; genus Botia; species Botia kubotai. Next base: position 7,181 of record JAZGTI010009907.1, read on the forward strand.
ACGTTATTCATAAAAACTTAATCTGTTTGTACTCAATGTAATACACTTGTACACAGGTACATCTTAGTTAACAATATACCTGGTTGCAACTCACTCTTTTCCCAAATAAAGCTGATAGTTGCCCCCTCCCCACCCACAGTTATTGACCGTGTTCAGTTATGACGAATTGAGACGGGGCTATGACGTCATAGCTTTCAACAAACGCCCGGCACGCGGAAATGACGCAACACCATCGCTTCCCGTACGCCATTTTATGATGCCTCGCGCAAGTTCCTCTGGGAAGATGGCGGTCGAGGGGCTGTAGTTATTGTGTGAGCCCAAATATGAGTTTTGAGCCGATAACTGTGAAGCGCAACGGTGCCGTTGATCGCGCGGAAGGCTCGGTGCGCAGTTAAAGCGCCGTGCTGGAGGTGCTCATGTCTGCCGAGGTCCTCAGGTAAGGCGCGGAGGTTTATTATAATTACACGGCGAATCCTGGTATTTTGTAAAAGTGTGTATACATTTAGTCGTTAATATCACACATAGCGTTTCTTTTTTATGGAAACGAACATTTTAGTACGTTGGCATGGTTAGTCTGGCAACACAAACCAAACAAGCAGTCTGGGTTCAATTTAGATTAAAGGTTCCTCATTTTATTTACATCGTACGCATGTAAAACAGTTAATGCATCAGTTATAGTCATCTCCTGGGTATTTATGTGATGGTATAGTTTGTTACGGTGATTTTAAAGTGGGCTATTCAGTAAGTTTCATGCATACTGCAGAATGACAGTAGGGGGTGGCTGTCATGTAGATGAGCCGTGTCTTGTCTCTGCAGACCCGGGCCGGTGCCTGGTGCTGATGCAGGTACCGGTGCAGGTGCTGGGGGGAAACTAAGTGAGCTCATCGGGAAACTCCACGAGTACCTGGAGACTGCTACAGAAGACAAGAACGAACCTTGTTTACCGGGACACTGGAATGGTGAGTATGAGACCTCATGGAAGCCATTCATGCTGAAGAAACCAGACCTTATGTTTGTTTCATTTTCAGTATGTGTCATTAACAGGATCTGCAGCCAGAGAGTACCTGGAGATGAAAGCCATAGCCCATGCTGCAGAGGAGGTAGAGTTACAAGAGAACATCTAATCCTGGATGCAGCTTTTGCTGAAACACACATGGCTTTGATCAGAACTTTCATTGTAATTCATGTCAAGTGATGAAGTATGGACGCTCACTCTGGCATTCTTGTAGGTGATGTTGTTCTTTGTTTGTTTGCAGGCCAGTGGCTCCTCAGTGTCGGGCTTGTTATCCTCAGGTCGTTCAAGAAGGTTTGACTTGCGTGATACATATGAAGCCCTTTTGTGTTCGTTAAAGATGCTAAAGTGTTTTGACTCTCTGCATCTACAGGAAACCAACTGTTGTCACAAAGCACAGCGGGATGAACGAGTCTGACGCGTCCTCTGAGAGTGGAGCAGAGGATGGGCTGTCCATTCACTCCAATGACCCTGACACCAGTTTCCTACCCAAAGGTGCTGCCTCCTTCCGGTTAAAAACACATCTCTGATTGGCTGATGAGTAACACCTGTTCTACATATTACGTGCTAAATCATTTTTTGTAGTGAGTTGGGATGAATGTTTTGTTTTTTGTTTATCCTGATGGCATTGGATAGGCCCACATGGAATCCGCAGGCCATATTTATGTGGAATTCTATGGAATTGTTGAAGACAAGAGCGCTACACTGAATTGATAGCCGAAAGCAAATTACACAAAATATTTAGAGAGGGAACGCACATACATAGACCTTCTTCTGGACACACACACCATGTGGGCATGCCAGTAGGTCTTGGGGAAAATGTACATACTGTACATCAGTTCATCAGTGTGTGTCCTGGGATCACGAAAGCTGAAGTTCTCTCTAAACATTTGACAGGAACAGTGTTTGTGCAGCCGGAGCCTGTGAGTAATGACGGCCGCGATGATTTCCGCGGCCCAGAGTTCCGCAGCCGACGACTTCACAGGCAGTCAAAAGACAGTGCTGACAGACGCAAAGGTGAGAGAGAGACGGCGAACTAGTACGAAAATAAACGTTATCAGTGTCATGAGAAAATCTTTTCACTTTATTTACATCAGATTTTTTAAATGAGGTGTTGCATGAGGGTTTTTTTTAGTAGTAGATGAAGGAACGTAGTCTTACCTCAGCTGTTCTCCAGCACTCCAAACAGTGTCTTTGAAATCAGCTAACCTTGAACACAATACAGAGACTGTGGCTACATTAAAGCATTTAATTAAAAAATTAAAAACAGCTTTTTTGTGTAGAAGCTCTGAGTGTTGCGAGGGACTCGACCGTGCACAGTAGGTGAAGCGATTTGGAAAAAATTGTTTTTGTAGCACAATTTGAGCTTAAGAAACCAAATTTAGGATACAGTTGACAACAGGTTTAAAAGTTGATTGGAAATATATTGTTTTATTAAGACCTTAGCCAACGATTTTAGAGATCTGTTTTCCTCCGTTCCAGTAAATTTGAATGGGCTTGATCTTGTATGTCTGAAATAGCTGCCCAAAGGCAGTGTGGAGACATTCTTCAAATGACTTTGGTAAGACTCACCGATCTGTGTTTGTGTCAGGGTATGAGATGGAGAGGGTAAACTGCACCGCGTGTGGTCAGCAGGTGAATCCTTTCCAGCGTGACTCAGTCTGCAGGCACCCTATGCTCAATGTGCTCATCTGCAAGGTGCGTATATGTCTGTGTGTGTCTTACGTCTGTGTGTGTCTTACGTCTGTGTGTGTCTTACGTCTGTGTGTGTCTTACGTCTGTGTGTGTCTTACGTCTGTGTGTGTCTTACGTCTGTGTGTGTCTTACGTCTGTGTATGATTTAATGTGTGCGTGTAATTGTCATTTAGACGACCCCAAGAAAAGTGAGCGGATTAAATAAGTGATTTGATTGGTTGTCGGTGTTGCTGCAGTGTTTTATAAGAATCTCTTTGCTTTCTTTTCTAGAATTGTTTTAAGTATTATATGAGCGATGACATCAGCAAGGATTCAGAGGGGATGGACGAGCAATGCAGGTACATGAGCGAGTGATGTGACCGCGGTGGCGAGTGATGGATGTTTACTTTTTGTTCGGATGTCCCTGAAAAAGTGTTTTGTTTGTATGGAGTTTTTCATTAATGGTAGATCAGCTGCTGTTAAACACCCAAATAAATGCTATTATCATTATGTGCATCAAACTGCAGGTTAGCGTAAGTATATCGTAGCACCGATTGGCACCAAACAACTCTACCATCAGCTTATGCCATATGTTACTGTGAAGTATAAATATTTGGTTTAAAGAAAATTAAGCCATTAAGATGTCTGTATTTTTATTAAGATAATTAAGCACATTTTTACAATTCTACCTGTCCATATATTATGCACTGGCATTTGAGTTTTTGGACACTTTTTGACAGTTTTTGTAAGATTTTGACCTCCGCACAGGGCAGCCCAAAAGTTGCAGTTTAGATCACTGTAAAATCTGTGCGGTGAACGAATGGTCATCTTGCACTTGTTAGGGTCCACTGTGAATCCTCTCTCTGGGTGTGTTGGTGATATAAGTGCTCTGGCTTGCCTTCTTTCAGGTGGTGTGCGGAGGGAGGCAGTCTGATCGGCTGTGATTACTGCAGTAACGCCTTCTGTAAGAAGTGTGTGCTGCGTAACCTGGGGAGGAAGGAGCTCTCCTGCATCCTGGAGGAGGAGAGGAAGTGGTACTGTTACGTGTGCAGTCCCGAGCCATTGGTGGAGCTGGTGTTGGCCTGCGACGCCGTTCTGGACTACTCAGAACAGGCTCAGAAACGAGTGACCCGGCCTGAGCCAAGCTCAGTTCGAGGGAAAGCAAAGGGTGGTCATGGAGCTGCCTTTATGATGGGGGCAGGAGGTAGCCAGATGCCCTCCGCAGGCCTGTATCAACGCATGCAGCGCTTTGTGGATGTCACCTCATCTCTGAGCCATTCCTTTAAAACAGTTGTTCAGAATGAAGGAGAGAAAGAAATAAAGGAGGAAGAGAAACTGGAGAGACTCGGGCAGCTGAGGATGTTCCGAGCTGTACTGGATGATCTGCAGGCCGCCAACATTTCATTACAGGTACAAAAAAACAGATGTGTGCAAATATCATTTTTGTTACAAAGATTTTGCGTTTTTTTGTTTTTTAAGCTTTAATAATTTAACTCGCTGTGAATGTTTTTTTTTTTTTACATTTTATTGAGAGAGAAAATCAACTTGTCACTGGGTTGTTTCAACGAGTAGTCTGTTTTAAGAAAACCCTGTATAAGCTGGTTGAGGGTCATGTCTACCAGACAGATTAAATGTGAGATATTGTATGCTACAATAACTAGCTAAGGCTAGCATTCCAATGCTTTCCTGTAGCTCAGTGGTTAGAGCATGACGTTAACAACGCCAAGGTCATGGGTTCGATCCCAGGGATTGCATACACTCAGAAACAATGTATAGTATAATGCAATGTAAGTCGCTTTGGATAAAAGCATCATTTGCATAAATGTCAAATGCATAAATGTAAATGTTCCATTCATTTGCCTGATATTAATTGTAATAGTAGTTAAGCATGAATTAAACCTGCTTTAATCTTATGATAGCACTAATTAAAGTTTCTTTAAGCAGTAATTAAGTCTCTTTCATTTGAACAATGCCACTAGTACACTATTACTATTACAGTTAAAGAACGTTTACTTTTACACTTAAGTTGACTTTACTAATTACTGTTAATCATGCTTTGACGGTGTTTGACCGTAAGTAAAGTGTGAGAACTTCAAAAAACAAAATCAAATTGTTTACAAATAAAGCAGGCTGTTGCTATTAACGTTGGTTTGTCTAATTCCTTATTGCAGGAAGCCCTGGACCATGAGCTGGCGCTGTCCAAACGGAGCTGTGGAATTCCTTCAGAAACAAACAAGCCCAACGGGAAGAGCAAACAAAACATGTCAATGACACCTCAGAGCCCTGGTCTCACTAAAGAGCTGGTGGTGAAACTCACTCCTGTACCTCTCAGCACAAAGACCATCAGCTGCTCCTCTCTTTTCCTCCCTCCTTCACCTGACACACAGAAGATAGAGAGCAGCAAGACGACTGAAGGACTGGAGGACAGTGCAGCGGAGGTGGTGGAGGAGGAGGAGGAGGTGGTGGAGATAGAGGGAGTAACTGAAGAGGTGGAAAGCTACTGTGTTGGTAATGATGCTGATGAAGAAGAGGAGGAGGAGCAGGAGGAAGAAGAAGAGGAGGAGGAAGAAGAAGAGGAGGAGGTGGAGGAAGACAACAAGATTGACATTAAAAGTTCATCATTAGCTGAGGAGAGTAAACGTTCTCCACGTGTGAAGACCACACCACGTCGACGGCGTGCCACCACGAGCTCTGCAGATGAACGTGCTGGTGTAGCCGAGGACGATTCTGATTCTGATGAGGTTCCCGAGGTTCTCCTTCAGACTGCTGCTGCAATGGCAAACAGTGAGGAGGAGGGTTTGGTAGGTAGCCGTGGAGATGGAGATGAGCTAAACCAGCAAGTCAGAAAACAGCGGCTCTTTGGCCTGGTGAAAACCACACCTCCAGACAGAAGCTCTCGCAAGAGAAACCTTAAAGAGAGATCATCGTCATCTTCGTCGTCCTCTTCAGCGTCTTCGAGGAGAGACTCTCAGGACCAGGGCTCAGTGGTCAGAATGACCAGGGGAAGGGCCCGCAAAGTTGCCAGGATGGAACAGAGCGGGAGTTCCTCAAGTGAGGTTGGGGGGCAGGATATAGAGAGTGGCCAGAGCAGCGACTCGGATGATCAGAGGATCAAACCACTAATGGAAGGCGTCACACTGCTTGGCTCTGGAAATTTCCAGCAGTCTTCTGGTGAGATCTTCAACCACCATCATTTGTTACGATCCAGTCAAAGTCCGGCTCTCTTCTTTTATTTCTCAGAAACGTTTCACGTCGCAGAAGCTTCAGTAATTTATGTTCTCTCTTTCTCTCCAGGTGATGAGATGGACATCCCGCCGGGTCCATCATTGTCTGTGGAGGACGATGATTTAGAAAATAGGTACGATAACATCCGCATCAGGGCCACACACACATTTTTTCCACTAAGGTCTCCTCCGCTGGACTTCACTGGCCTGCCCGAACCCACTACGACAGGAGCTTTGCTCCAAACCCCATTTAAAAGCAGTCAAGCGTCTCGTACCTCCACACGCATTGCCGCTAGACAGGGCTTGTAATGCAGCGTTGTGACTCAAGCTCGCTCATAAACGCGCTATGTTACTTCATCATCAGACCGTTTTATTTCCCTGTTTCTTCTGCATGCAGTAGAGAGGATCTGTAACCCGTAGACACTACAAACTCATGACACAGTCTCGGGAAACTCTTCAGATCGCACGGTCAACAGACCAAATGAATGTCAGTGAAATGACTCAGCAGAAGCTCCTATGATCGATTTTGACTATGACTTCTATGACTTCGGCAGAACTCCTGACAGCTATACTGTCCTCTGTTTGGTCTGTGCAGCTAATGAAGTTTTCAAGAGCGTAGAAAGAGTCTGTTTGGATCTGTTGGATCCGTCCTCAGCAAAACAGTCGACTTTTGGCTGTCGTGTTTGTGTTTTAAGGACCAGCTTCCTGTTTCACACGATGTAATGTTTTCAGTCAGTCAGAACAAAGACTGTGTGCTTTGCTAACGGTAGGTGTTAACGTAATTTCTAACATTTTCGGCAGTGGAATTCGAGTGAACGCAATTTTTTTAAGTCAGAGAGGGACACAAATACAGAGTTAGATCATTCAGTGGTTGTTTTGAAAGCAATTATTTTTGTCCTGTTCAAAAGACATTATGGGAGAGCAATAGTCTACATTTAGCAGTTTGAATACCCTACATATTGTGTTTGTTAAATGAGGGAAAGTTTCTGTATTTATTCATTTACACCGTTTAGCTGATTGACACTTTATTGTGAAGTTTGCACGTGCTTTAATATTTATGTTTGTTAGGTGCAAAAGGTCAGAGGCTCAGATTGCCACCTGAGGTGGATTTTATGGATGGGAAATATTGACTACAGCACAGGTGCATGTTTATGAATTGGTGATTACGATTGGAAGGTTATTACGATTGGTGATTACGACCTAGAGGTTAGTGAATTGAGCTGTGGTGTATGTGTAGGCCATGTTTGTTTGGGTCCGGTTCATATCTAATCCCTGAACTCAATCCCACCTACCTCACCCCCTGTTCCTTTTTACTGTTCCTATGAATAAAAGTCCTAATGGACTTTGAATAAACAGGCCAAACAAACCCAAAACTGCATACCAGACCTGCCACTTTGGTAAAGGTGGACTTTGGCTTCTCATTTTCTTTGTTAGGCCCAGCACACAGGCTGTGAGCTTCCCAACAGTAGTCCGCTGTTGAAAACAGCAAATATTTGGTGATTTTGAGTAAAAAATGTAGTCTTCACTCTCAAAGAAGTCATCTGTTCAGTTTTGTGTTTGATATGCATGGCTCTTAAAGTGAGGCAATCAACGCTTATTCTCTTTTTCTGTTTTCTTTTCCCTGTTTTGTCTCTTTTTCTCTGTCCTACAGCTTAACAGGGTTCCCACGCATCCTGGAAAACCTGGAAAATATAGAATTTTGTGAGGCATTTTTCCAGTAATCGAAAAGACTTGGAAAATTACGTATCGGTCATGCAAATATATGTATTGTAACGTACTGTAAACTGTATCTCCGTGTTGCCGACTGGACTTTTGTTAAAAAAAAAAAATGAGACCGATCCAGAATTCAGAATTGTTGTCAGTACTGATGTATTCTTTTATGAAAGCTAACCTCTTTTTATTAATCGTTTTATTTTGTCGTTTGCGTTATGTTTGGCTGTGTTATTGTGTCATAAGCAAATACAGATCGCAGTCTTTGCTTACGATCTTCTGTGTTCACACATGAATGACAGTGTGTATTGATATTGCACAAATTGCAAAACATTATTCCCAGAATTATCCAGGTAACAATGCTGCTAGACTTTGACAAACAATCTTGAACTATTCATTAAAAGGAACAATTGAGAAACATTATCTGGAAACATATTGCAACTAATGTTAACACCTAGCGCACATTAGCTTTGCATTCAGAATCGTGCCAATAACCACAATACCTCAATTGGTTAATCACCTGTAATTTACTTGAACGTACAATAACACGAATATTCCCAGTCAGAAACAACCATCAGCTGGTTTTGGAATCTGTTTTAATATTACAAATGTCGGCCACCAAACAATTTGGCGAAAAAGTGGGAACCCTGTCTAGCATTACGTTTTATTCTTCTTCTAATAGATTAACAGCTGCTGTTGTCTCACGCTTTGTTCGAACTTTTTTCCTAATTTATTATAATTTGTTTTACACTTTTTTTTATTTTTTTTTTTAGTCTTGCTGTTCACCTCATGTACGGTGTTGGATTTCAACTTTAAACCATGTTTAAAAAAACACACAAAACGAAAAAGTATTGCATGCGACTTTCCCTTGTTTAATAGTATTTATTTTATTTTAAAACCCTTGCAAAAAAAACAAACTCCCTTTAAGATCATTTTCAGAAGAATGAAGCATGCGTTTTTTGCATATGAGAGAAAAAGGGAATGTACAGAATTCTGAGAATTGTATAAGAGTTGTAGTTGTAATAAAAGTTTATACTCCAAACACAACGGCCTCTGTGCATTTGTATTTTTGTGTTTGTGCTGGTAAATTAGTTAATATTAGCCTTAATATAGTTAATATAGCCTCCACTGTATTAGCCCGTAAGGTTTCTTTTTTCATTGCCTGTTGGCTTATTATATTATCCACGCTTTATTTCTAGGAAAGTTTAATATTTAGCAAAACTAACAGATTTCTCGTTATGGAATGACCTGGTTTAGTTAATTTTTTATTTTTATGTTCTTTTGCAGCTTATGTGAAATATGAAAAAATAGGAAAATAAATAGGAAACATCTTATGTCATAACTTTGTGCTTTGTTTTCTAGTTTGTGTTAGTGAGTGAGTGTAAATTGGTGTGTATATGAGGTGGATGAAAACCGCATCGTCAAACCTCACGTTTTATCCCTTTGTCTTTCTCCTTCTCGCTCTATTCTCCTCTTCCTGCCTCATTCCGTCACTTGTTCTATAAAGAATAGCGAAGCAGATTCTTCTGGCTCAGATCAGAGCTAACCTCTCCTCCGCTTCTGAGCTGGACAGCAGCTCTGATGAGCAGCCAGAGAGCCTGACAGAAGAGCAGAAGAAGAGCAGGAGAGAAACGCCTGAAACGACAGCTGATGAAGGTGAGTGAACGTCATTACCACAACAACTTTGGGGAATAGGACCTCAGGATCTTTCTCTGGACTACAACTTTGCTCCTCAACCTTTCAGTTCCTTCCCTTCATCTTCTGTATCTGATGCACCTACAATAAACATTTGTAGTTCATTCGTGCTGTGACCTTTTTTAACAACTCACTGTAAACTATGAAATGCTGCCTTTGTTAATTGCTGGTTATTGGTTGCTATAACAGAAGAATAGATTCATAATTTGTTAGGCGTGTAATCAGACATTGTATTCATGTCATCATTATCAAACAAATGATTATGAAACTTAATGGATGATTACATAGACACTTTTTCTGCAGACAACGATGACTCTGAATCCAGCGGGTCACAGTCAGGGTCACGGCACCGCCATCAGTTGCTACGACATGGTCTTGACCTACCAGAACCCGAAACAAAAAGACAAAAGCAAGGAGGAAAGAAGAAGAGAGAACGGCACATCAACGATTTAGGCAAGCTAAAATTCTGTAATCAATTTGTACTCCTAAAAGTGCTTAAAGTTGTTTATGATTTCTGTCGTCGGACATGGTGTGAACTTAATTTTGTCTGTTTTTATCCCAGTGAGCACTGATGAGTCAAGTGACTCTGCCTTAAGTGAGGAGCTCAGCCAATCAGAGACTGAGGAAACAGGGTAACGTCGTGTGTGATGTCACAGGTCTTCCAGGAAGATAGATGAGCTAAAATTCTATCTAATATAAATCTCTGGACATTAAACACTTAACGCAATAGCAAATGTTTAGTGACTACCCGCCAGTTACCCCAAACATGTGATAAGAGAAATAATTTTGTCACTGTAGCATCACTTGTCCCATAAATATCTGTTTTTATTTTGTAGGTTCCAGTCGCCCACCGATAACGAGACGTTTCAGAGCCCAACAAACCCTCCTAAAGAGCCTTCAGATGATCCTAATGTGAGCGTTTTACTCCCTCTCTCTATCATACAAGCTATGAATATGAATCCATCAATAAACCAGATTTGATGTCTGCATGATGTTCAGAATGATGTCTCATCAACCCCTGAGGAACATTTGAAGACCCCTCGTGGAAGGAGACAGATCAGGCGGCTTCTGGAGGTGGAACAGCTGGCCCAGGAAACCCAGAGCGCCTTGAGGGAAGAGGAGGAGCGTAGAAGAAGATTAGCAGAGAGAGAACAACAAAGACTTGAAAATGAGAGAAGAGAACGAGAAGAAGCAGACTCAGAGGTAATTAATTTCTCTAGGATGGTTGTGTCCTGTTTTGTCTGCATGATGAAGGACTGAATTTGCCTGGCTGTTGTTTTTGGTCACCCTGCTGTAGGTCATCATAGTGTCTGAGAAACCGGCTCAGAGCTTCATCCCATTGGTTCTTGAGCAAGATGATGAAACGCACAAGCCTGTGGTGCAAGTTCACATGCACTTCCTGAGAAAGCTCAAAGCACACCAGCGAGAGGGTGAGAGAAGACGGTTTTAAACATCCAGTGGGTTTTAGAAGTTGATAAAGATTCGTTCTTTTCCCTTTCGAGTTTTGAGTTTTCCTGTTCCCAGATACCGCTTAAAATGTAGCTTGCAGTAAAGTTTACAACAGAAGTTCATGTAGATTTATGAAGCAGCTTGAAGCCAGTGATGTGACTCAGATAGATTGTGTATTGTGTGTGTGGGTGTTCATGTGGCTTTAGGAATTCGCTTTATGTGGGACTGCTGTTGTGAGTCTGTTCAGAGTGTGAAGTCATCTCTAGGCTCTGGCTGTATCCTGGCCCACTGCATGGGACTGGGCAAGACCTTACAGGTACCACACTCATTCATCCATC
>JAZGTI010009908.1:0-18282 GCA_036877585.1 Botia kubotai
TGTGTGTGTTATTGATATATCAATGCCAGGGTTCAGTTCATGGTTGTGGAGTCATGGTTCTGTTCTGTTTGTTGATTTTAACATTGTCATCATATTCAGATCTCCATTTAAAATCGCGTATGACTGAAACGATGGTTAACGTATGAGGTGGAGAGTTTAAGACACTGTGTGTTGTTTTTAATGTCTCTGTGTGTACTGATTTCTCTCTGTGAAGATGTCTCACTCTGGCACCAGCGCTCTGTGTCGCTCTATTAAGCTGCAGTGTGAGCTGTACCCCTCCCGCGAGGTGGCCGTGTGTCTCGACCCGTACTGCGGCCTGGGGTTCGTTCTGTGGTGTCTCTGCAGGTACAACCGTGCTCACAGTATCCCAGTATCAAGATTCAAGCACCGCTAGAGTATCGTGGAGGGAAAACAAGCATAAAAAGAGAATAGGGAAAAAAATGAAAGCTGCAATCTTAACCTTTGTCTCAGTTTGCGTTAAATTGTCTTCAGTAAACAACTCTTTTTACTTCATGTCCTCACACTTGAAATCTGCTACATTGTGAGAAAATCCGAACTATTTTTGATAGTTTTTTTTTATTTTTTAATTTATAAGTGTAGCATTAAAAAACGTTATAAGTGTAGCATTAAAACAACAGTACAGACATTAAAGCTGCAATTCGTAACTTTATTTGTTTTAGAAACGAACAAAAATCAGTTACTGAGCAAGTACGTCAGATCGATGTTCAAAACGATCTGCTTACTGTTTCGCTTCTGTAAGTTTATCATAATGATTTACAATTTGAAAAATGTTATGTAAAGTAACCTGCAGTTTTATGTTTCAAACAGAGATGGCGGTAGAGAGTCGAACGTTACGGATTGCAGCTTTAATAGAAAGGAACAGAAAATGTAGTAATGACAGTATGTGTGTATGTACAGTGTGTATGCGGGCCAGCAGTCCGTTCTCATCTCGCCGATGGATCTGGAGGTGAACCCTGCTCTGTGGCTGCAGTCCGTCAGTCACTTTAAAGTGCGTGACACGTTCTGCTCATACTCTGTGATGGAGCTCTGCACGAGATCTCTCAGCTCGCTCACGGACTCTCTGAAGGTGCGCGCACACACATACACGTGCACACGGGCAGCGTTTCAATCCACTACTGCCATGTTTGTGCTGGTCTCTCTCAGGCTCGTGGGCTGGATCTGACGCGAGTGCGTTCCTGCGTGGTCGTGGCAGAAGAGAGGCCTCGCGTGTCCCTCACTCAGTCCTTCTGTAAGCTCTTCAAAGACGCAGGGCTCCACCCGCGCGCCGTCAGCACGGCGTTCGGCTGCAGGGTCAACCTCGCGATCTGTCTGCAGGTGAGTGTCGAAGGCGTTTGTGCTAAATCTGATGGCATAGTCTCATTGCGCCCCCTGGTGTCCAGTTGTTTTATGAGCTATGAGAAATTCTCAGTTCCTTCATCTGGCATCATTTCATTTAGTTGAATTTGTTTGTCTGTTCTTTTGTTTTGTTTGTAACATCTGTTCCTCACATCTGTTCCTCTTCTCATGTAGCCTCATAGATTGGGAAAACTTGCTGAGCAGGTATGACCTAATCGTTACAATTTCATACCTCAGTCTGTTCCTCATTTATCTGTTTTTCCACCTCATTGTTTTTATATTTACTTGCATTATTACAGTATTTGTTTAGACCCTTACTGGTAATGTTTGCTTGCATTAATAATAGCCCACCCAACGGAACATTCTCTGAACGTTGGCTAACATTCTCTAAAGGTTATCAAAAACACGTTCCTGCAGTAACATTAGAATAACTTTTAGTATCATATTAAAAACACAAACAAACATTACATTCCTAGAATTTCAAAACAAGATTTATAACGTTTATGTTACTTAATGGAAATGTTATGGAAACGTTCTTACAACAACTAGCTGGGTTTACGCACACAACCAGTTATTGTATAAACAATTGAGAGAAAAGATTTCATTGGTTCACGTGTTGCAGTCAATAAGATCGATGTTTTGAAAGAAACGCATTACTAACCGCATTGGTAATCAGCATACGAATGGCTTAAAACTGTCTCTGCTTATAAAGTTAGGTCAGAAGACAGTATTTAACAAAAATATAATATAGGCAAGTGTAGCTCAGTGTAAGCTTGAGATATACCGGTATAGCCTCTGTCTTCTGTGATTGTTTGAATCCTCTCTAGGCATTAAGTTCTGTACCTCTGCATTTTTTTAATAAAAGCAGTAGAGTCAGCAGAGCACAATGTTTTACACTGTAAAATATATCTGACTGTTATTTATAGCAGGTCGTGTGTGTGTGTGTTTTGCAGGGGACATCAGGACCTGATCCCACGACTGTCTATGTGGACATGAGAGCACTGAGAAATGACAGGCAAGAGACACACAGTATTTGTGATCTGTACGGCCACTTCTACAAATATAAAAGGACAGTAATAGCGCAAATATATGTTACTGTAAACTTGTAAGGTAAAGGGGAGCTTGAGGCTAGTTGTTGCATTATTTCTCCGATAAATATTTTTTTACATCAATATCTATTAGAGCTGATTTTCACTACATGGTTATCATGGCTAAAAGAATTCTCAGTGACTGTATTATTGCGGCGTTTGTTGAAATGAAAAAACGTTTGATGCTGTAAGTGTGGGGAGGCAGAGAGAGAGTTTGTAATCGTTGAGTCTCTTAAGGCAAAATGTTAAATAGGTGCAACAGCACCACCTACTGTACTGGAGTGTCAACCAGATACTGGTGCTGTATTATTAACTGTATTGTAATACACGGTATCAATAATCACGATTATTAATATCACCGTTATTGTCAATACTGGTATATTGTGATACCCCAACACACACACTTATGCACAGACGTACTGTACAGACCTTTCGTTTTCGTCTTTGTGAACGCTCTGAGGTGTCTTTGTGCCTCTTTTTGGGTGTTTGCAGGGTGAGACTAGTTGAAAGAGGATCTCCGCACAGCTTACCCCTCATGGAATCAGGAAAGGTTAGTCGGACAATGAAACTGTCATTTATTTGTTCCCTTACATGAAAAATAAACAGCATTCGATTTAAAACGCTTTTTGCTTTTCATAAAGATTTTGCCAGGTGTACGCATCATCATCGCCAACCCAGAGACAAAAGGGCCAATCGGAGACTCCCATTTAGGAGAGGTTAGAACAAAACTGCATGCACACAATGTTTCCTGCTAACCAGACGTCAGTGTGATATGCGGGTGTATTTAAGTGGTTGTCTAGCTCAACGTGCAGAGCAAGGACATGGGTTCAGTTCCCAGGGAGATAAACAGTATAGACTGAACGTGCTGTACGTTGTTCTGCGTTGTTCAACATCTGCAAAATGATGCGTGTGTGTGCAGATCTGGGTCCACAGTCCACAGAACGCCAGCGGATATTTCACTGTGTTTGGAGAGGAAAACGTGAGGTCAGATCATTTTGGAGCCAGATTGAGCTTTGGAGACACACAAACTGTGTGGGCCAGAACCGGATACCTGGGGTTCCTGCGCAGAACCGATCTAACTGATGCAAGCGGAGGTGTGTGCGTGTGTTTTTTATCATATTTTGGGGAGAAATTTGTTAGTCAAAAAGAGCAAAACCTGACAAAACCAGCTTTTAGAGTGTCCTTATTTGTAAAACACTTTTTACATTGTAAATGCTGAATGTTTTTTGTGGAGGTTAGGTTATAGTGTTTATAAATACCTGTGTATAAAAATAGGTCTGTGGAATGTCCCCAATTGCATAGCTAATGTGTGTGTGTATATCTTAAAACGTTTGGTTTGCAATGAAGATAAGCTGCATACATGAGTTGTTTTATTTGTGTGTGTGATCAGAGAGGCACGATGCGCTGTATGTGGTTGGAGCTTTGGATGAGGTCATGGAGCTGAGAGGTATGAAATACCATCCCATTGACATTGAAACGTCCATCATCAGAGCCCACCGGAACATCACAGAGTGGTGAGCAAACACACACACACACACACACTTCCCTTGCTTGGGAAACATATTGTGTTAGCTTAAAAGTAGGGTGGGCAAATTCAGAGAGGCCAGCAATAGCAAGTTAGCTTTGAAAGCATGAGATCCCGCCCTCCCTCAAAAATGCTCTCCAAAGCCACGCCTCCTCCTAAAAACATGAACACAATGATAACAGAAATTGTTTGCGTGAGCAGGACGCGCAGAGATATGCAAATAAATAAAATAGCTTGACGTTTGAATAAACTTTTTATGCGCCTTATTAACCATAATTGGAGTGTTGTGGCTTTTGTGTGTTTAAGTTTTGAGGGCATCTAC
This sequence comes from Botia kubotai, assembly GCA_036877585.1. NCBI lineage: Eukaryota > Metazoa > Chordata > Actinopteri > Cypriniformes > Botiidae > Botia > Botia kubotai. The sequence continues at coordinate 4,292 of JAZGTI010009908.1, forward strand.
AGTAAATGCTAGTTCACAGTGTGTGAAATTAGGCTTGTGAACTTGGTGTTTGCATTAATACTTTTAATATATTTGCATAGTGTGTGTTTTGGGTTTAACGCGCTCCCTCTTTCTCTCAGTGCTGTGTTCACATGGACGAATCTATTAGTGGTTGTGGTGGAGCTGGACGGTTCCGAGCAGGAAGCTCTAGATCTGGTTCCCATGGTAACTAACGTGGTTCTAGAGGAACACTATTTGATTGTGGGCGTGGTGGTCGTCGTGGACACGGGCGTAATTCCCATCAACTCTCGCGGAGAGAAGCAGCGCATGCACCTGCGAGACGGTTTCCTTGCCGACCAGCTCGACCCCATATATGTGGCTTACAACATGTAGAAACGCACGCTGATGATGTCAGAGGAAACTGACTTCCGGCTCCACCCCCCCACAGCACTGTCTGCCTGTTAGAAGTACATTGAGCACTCCCAACATAACAAACACACTCATCCATTCATGAAGGGACTTCGAAAGCTCCTGTAGCTTATCTTTGAGTTTTCGTTTAGCGTTTGTTTCGTGTTGCCCAGTGTTTCGCCTCTATTGTTTTAATTTTTTTTAAACTTGCGTATTAACTTTGATTTCAAGAACAGGGACTTTTATAAGATAAATATTGCTGTTGCCGATTAAAGTCGTGTTATTTATTCGTGTTTTTGCAAATATATCTGTTATGTTTGGGCTTTTGTGTACTTATTCTCGTCATGTTGTTGTTTTATGGTTGTCTTCGCTGTTGTCTGCGTTAATATACAGTTCTGAAATCGTACGAGAATATCACAGACTTGTTTAGCATGTCATTTTCTTCACTGTTAGTTATGTACAGCAATTAGTTGCATTTTGTTTTTGATTTTGTCTCGCTTTTGCCTGATAATTTGTGTCCTTTATGTTAGGCTAAACTATTAAATACAGGTAATTTTACCATGTGTATGTATATATTATATATATATAAAACATATCTGCACTGTGAGACATATTAATATGGAATTTGCATTCTAGATTCATTGCCCAGCTAACAGCTAATCTCTCCTGTTTAAGTTTATATCTTGAGAGAAAGAGACGGAGGGATACAAAGAATGACATATGCACAATGCGTTTTTATTATATCCTTTATTTATTTTTGAAGCTTCCATGACCTGTAAGAAACTAGAGCACTTTGATTCTCTCACGATGTCTTTTCATATGTCAATAAAATATTTTCAAGTATTCTTACTGTAACAGCTGTCTGACCAACGTTTGTCACATTGTTCACTCACTGCCACCTGGCGGACAAATACATACACGCACACATTACCGGTATGTACGCAGTATTTTCCAATACGTGCATCTCTACGGCTCGTTGACCTCAGTCCAAACGTTTAGGAAGCAGCGGAAGTTATGGGACTAAATGGATCTGCCATCTTAGGGCACAATGACTTCCAGGGTCACACATCACCTCCTAACCAGACTGCCTTCAGGGGAGGCAGAAATCTCGAGTGGATATTTTTCTGTTCATGTTATGTAACTCCATCTGCATTTGGCTATTAACTTTTACAGGTCTACAGATGTTCCCCATTAGAATATTAAGGCGTTTTTGTGTGAACCCGGTTTTAGTTTAAACTTTTTGGTTTGTTTATTAGTATTAAATAGTTTGATGGATGGATGGATGGATGGATGGATAGGTAGATGGATGCATAGGCAGACAGACAAAAGATGGACGGGTAGATAAAGCTAAATAGCTATATCATCCATGTGCTTCTGTGCGTGTTTGCCGTTTCGGGTCAAAATAAAGTTATATCGGTTCTGGTTCAGTATTTTGAGTTTAGTGGAGTCCACAGGATGGCGCTTACACACCGCCCCCGAGCGCTCGTAGCGCCACCCTCACGCCCGTGAAGCTTCCTGTGCTAAGGGTTGGATCGCGGTGCGTCGTGTGTTGTTGCAGGATGTGGTAAAGCGCGAGAGGTGGTGCCGCACGCAGAGACGCGACGCGACGCGCAGCAGCTGGAGGACTCGAGCGCGTTGAAGTTGGTGGGAAGGGCGGATAATCACGGGCCGAGCACGGCCGCTCCATACAAGGCAAGGTCGGGTGGGGAGCAGTTTAGGGAGACGCGCTGATCCAATCGCCTGCGCTCCTGGAAAGAGCCCGGAACCGAGCGACGCGTCGCGTTTTGTTTTCTAGAAGGACTTCTCTACTTGTTTTAAAGATGTTTGTGTAGAAACTCTGATTCTTTCTCTCTGTTCTAGTTTTTAGTTTGTCGTTAGATTTTAGTTTCAGAAATGAGTGCGTCGGTAAACGGGGTCAACCCCAAACCCGGACCAGCGGTCGGTCAGAATGGACCGAGCTCTGTTTCGCAAACGGGAGATGTCAAAACTCCCCAGCCGCCGGCGGTACCGGACGACGAGCCGCAGTCCTCCGTGACGGACGCCACGCAGATGGGAATGAAATTCGCCAAGACATTCCTGCTCATTTTTCCCATCTACGTGTTGGGATATCTGGAGTTCAGTTTCAGCTGGGTGCTGATCGGCCTGGCCGCGCTGTTCTGGCTCAGACGGAACCAGGGCAGCAGATTCGCTCGGGTGAACAAGGCGCTGGCGTTTCTGGAGCAAGAGGAGCAAACGGCGCGTCAGACCGTCCGGAGCTCGGAGCTGCCTCCGTGGGTGAGTGACACACAGTACTCGGCATTATTCACTCTGCTAATGATTTACCATGGAGAACTGTGACCTCTGACCCAGGCCTTGGCCTGTGGTACGAATCCGGACCGGGGTAGCCCAGTTCAACCGGTGTGTGATTGCTCTGTGTGGGGTGTTGTGTACATAGTTTAAAGTCTGAAGCTGTTGTCTGAAGTTTCGTTATTGAAAACCGACATTGCTTGCATACCTCAGTGACTCAGATGGTCACAATTCGGATTAAGATAACAAATGTGAAACAGCGCATATATTATTGATAATGAAATCAAATAATAAAGGACGAGAAAGGAAACGACTTAAACTTGGTTTAATATGAGCTATACTGATCAGATCCAGAAATATTGAATTAAAGATCGTTTTCAGATTTAACTCTGTTGTCTTGCATATAAACGTGATTCGTCGCAGGACATTCATGAAGGTTTTTGTACACGGTTACGAGCAAGCTGGTCGTGTTTGTTTTTTACACAGTGTTGACTTGTTCTTTTGGCCTACAGGCTGTATGCAGGCACTGCTCTGTTACTTTAAACAAATGAATGCTCTGTCTAACCTGAGATCATAGTTTTGGCATATTACCTCATAACTGTAACAGGAACACAAAGCTCCACTGTGTTCACTCCATTAGTCAAATATAACGCGGTGTGCATGGCCAGGACAGGTTTGTCTTTCTGTCTGTTTTGGGTTAGATGTTTGGTTACATGAACAGGTAAGTCGTGAAACTCAGGTTGACTGACGTGACATGGGATTGGTTAGCTGCAGTTAAATTGTTCTCCACCTCAAAACCAAAACCAAAAGGCTAATTTTCTAAAAGTGTCTCCCACGCAGACACCCACACTTGCTTCACGTACTAATAAACGCTTGAAAACGTAACAACAGTTACCAGTTGTAATCTTATGCGTTTGATGGGCCTCTTGTGCGTGTGTGTTTGTAACTGGCTGTAGGTAATCTGTTATTTTTTGTGTGATAAAAGCTTTATAGATAGTGACAGAGCTGAGTGGGTGTGGCGTGTTGCCATAGTGACTGCCCTTATTATAAAAAGTTACTATTGTGACATCACCAACCTGCACTGAGTCATATGCTCGAGGAAATGTTGCCATAGTGACATACCAACCAGAAGAGGAACACCATTTTTGGACGATAGTTTGTATGAGTGACTCTGTACCTAGAGGGCCGTTGTCATTATAAAGGGGCTGCTTTTGCCCTTTTGTGTCTCAAGTGAATTATCATTTAAACATAGAGATAAAATACATCAGTTCAGTTCAAGTACAGCAGTTGGATCATGACGGGCACGCAGGGGGTTTTGGTTTATTCTCCTCACTTTTTCCATAGAACTAATTTATTCAAACAAATAACTCAACTTGGCTTCTCAGAACCAAAACTAAATATTACACCAGGGCAAATATAATATTAGTGGACCCTCAAATGGGTGAAGAATGTGATTGTTTCTTAGCAGTGCAGAAAACCTCATAAAAATGGTTGTTTGGTACGAGTGCTCTGTTGTTGCATTGATTTCCACTCAGTCGTCATCTCACGCTTTCAGAAGGAAAGTCCAGTGTGCGTTGGGACCATTTCTCTCCTCATGTTGTCTCTCTGTACGGTTTAATTCTGATTCAGCTGGAACTGTTGTCTCCTACATCAGCAGATCTCCATCTCCCTCACTCGTCTGTTCTTCATGTCTTCACTGTCTGTCCACTGACGAGGGGTGTCTGTCTTCCTCTCTCATCAAGAGACTCTTGTTTACCTTCACATCTCATCAAAAACAAACTAAACTCATGTGAGACGTAAACTGAACGTGCGTGCGCTGGTGGCAGATATTGTATCGTGAACTTTAGGTGTTGTTTTGAGTCGTCATTTTGTGTATTTTTGTATGTCAGTCTTTCAGCAGCACCGGTAAACAAAAACAACGTCGTCCAATCAGAATCCTGCGTTAAATCTGAGATGCTGACAGATACTTGATGAAAACACAGCAGACGCCCTCTGACCTGTTCACCCATTATTCCGACTCATCTTAGAGACGTTCCTGCGATACCTCACTAATCAATAACGCTACAATCCTTAACTTTTTGGGGTTAAAAATAAGGTTACTGGTTGCAGGTTTAAGTAACCATAAATGACAAACCTTCAATAAGGGGTCACACGAGGTCAAATCTATATAACATTTTTTCTGGCCACTGCAGTTGCTGTTAGATTGTGTTTGTTTTTTCTGAACTGGACAGCAGGTCTGTCCTATGACAGTTATTTTCTTAAACAGGAAATTGCATTGCTTAACGTCAGATCTTAAACAGATGCACACGCCCATGCAGATAAATCACACACACATTACTGTATTTGGTTAGCGTGTTGCAGTGTGTGTTCGTGAGTCAGTCCCCAACTAACAATTTTAGGTTGTAAGAATGTTTCGCTAACATTTCCATTAAGTAACCAAAATGTTAAAACGTTATTTTGATAGTTCTAGGAATGTTACGAATGTCCAGTTTTTTAGACATTGTATTAACACTATTGCTTTATGAGAATGTTATTCAAACTTTAAATTTTGTCACGTTTTTAAAACATTCCACTAACAACTTAAGAGTAACGTTTTTACTGCAGGAACATTTTTAATAACATGGAGAGAACTTTAATAAAACATTCCCCAATGTTCCAAGAATGTTCGCCAGGTTGTCTTAAAGTATGTGCTGATGTTGAGTACTACCCTGTTTTATTCCCTGTATTATTGAATGTAACAAATTCTAATCCACACCTAAAGCTGCAGATGAGCAGAAAGACAAAATACTTCAAAAGAGTCACAGAAAAAGTGCATCTGTGAATTGAACTTTGACCCGTACAGTGGCTGTTTGAAGAGCCACTGCGTGTGTTCGCGGCAGAGACAAGCCATGTATACAGATGGTTGTCTTTGTGTGATATCAGATAGGCTTAGAGGTCACTGCTGTCTGACAGTCCATGGGAATTAGCAGGCTAACTATAGCCGCTCTCTGCACGTATAATCAGGAAATAACACAGCTTTGAGTCACAGGCTGGCGTCTCCCTCAGGAAAATATGAGAAAGTAATAGAGCCGGAATCGAGTCCGGGATTTTCCATTCCGCTTTTCTGGCATATCTCTCTTTCACATACTATTTCCATCTAGGTCCTTCTGTGTTGCCACAGTGTGAAATACTCAGTGGAGGGATGTATGAGAGAGAGAGACTGTGCATGAGAGGCTGCTGAGCTGACGTGACAAATCTAGAAAACGTCTGTTTAAATCAAAGCGTCAACACAAGTGTGTTGTGTTTACGTGGTGTTGACAGCTGTATGGATTTATAATGCGAGTTTTAATTGAATTCTAAGACATGGTGAAAGAGAGAGAGGTGTGTACTAGTGTGTAGTTGTCTTTAAGAAGACTAGTTTGGTTTGACCTGTGGTGTAGTGGTTAGCCCGTTTCGCACACGTTGGTGGCGCTCATGTGGGCAATGCAAGTTGAAATGTGGTTTGCGTTGCATGCAAATTTCTTCCCAGTAATTTCCACTAAACTATGTCTGTCAATACAAGCCCTTACAAATGCTGTCATGTTTTTATATGGTAAAGTGTGAACCTTATGTAGGGTCGAGACCATGTTTAAACGGGTTTGAACACAAGTCTGCGAGGGATGGTAATACACACTGTGTAATAGGTTACACTGTCTAAAGGTCTTGAGTCATATCTGATTTCCACGAACCCTGAGCTCATTACTCATTGAACTTGATATTTTTTGTTGGTTGAGGAACACAATATGGAGGTCTGTTTCTCGCAGCCTCATTTGTATCTCATTAAATATGGCACCTGAAACATGAGCATCTAATCGAAGGCCAGCGAGCAAGAATTTATTATGAGAAGCTTCTTTCATTTTTAACAGCAAATAAACCGAATCATGTGTTGACATTTGACCTGTTGTGTACGGTTATATGAAAATGTGTGTAAATGATGGTTGGTGTAATTGTTTTGAGGTGTGCGGCTGTCTGCTGGCTGCAGACACACTCAATGTGATGCATTTATTAAACTAAAACAAAATATTTCAAGCTGATTGATTCATGTTTTTCTGTTTCAGGTTCATTTTCCAGATGTGGAGAGAGTGGAGTGGCTCAACAAGGTGTGTGTGTGTGTGTGTGTGTGTGTGTGTGTGTGTGTGTTCTGGGCTGGTTTTATAAAAATAGATGCGGATTTATGATAACCCAGAAATGTCTTCTCAGGAGAGCATTAACTCATTCTCTCTCTCTCTCTCTCTCTCTCTCTCTCTCAGACAGTACATCAGATGTGGCCGTATATTTGTCAGTTTGTGGAGAAACTCTTCAGAGATACCATTGAGCCTGCAGTACAGGGGGCTCATACACAGCTCAGTACATTCACCTTCTCCAAGATAGACATGGGGGACAAGGTACACACACACACACACACACACACACTGTTTGAGGACTTTCATAACCACTGACTTAGTTTGTATACAGAGATAATGATATTTTCTATCTCCTAACCTCCACAGAATCCTTTTTGATTGTGTATGTTATCATTAAAACATTCTAAAAATGTTTTACTCAGCTATTTAGTTCCTAGTACAGTTGAGGTGTCCTTATAATGTACCAAATGTTGAGCCCATTTTCTTCCCTGCAATTTAGGTCAAACCGACACACGTTTGCTTTAGCTAAATGAGGACATACCACAGACATTTATTTATACGAAGCAAATTATAATGACCCCCACAGCATTATATTACAAAATTATAACAAACACAAACCAATAATATAACACAAACCAAGCTTAACCTTAAACCCAGCCCTAAAAGAAAACCTAAAAAAATAATATTTTTACAATAGATTTCATGTTTAGTCAGAGGATGTGGACAGAATGTTCCAGCGGGAGGTTTTGTCAGATTGAACTGGATTGACTTTCTGAGGAGATTTTAGGACATTTAGTAAACCCACTAATATATTCACATACTTTCTCTCTCTCTCTCACACACACACACACACAAAATGTAATCACATTTCTCGATCATGTTTTTTCTGTCTGCAGCCTCTCAGAATTGATGGAGTGAAAGTTTATACAGAGAATGTAGATAGACGACAGATTATTATGGACCTACAGATCAGGTAACACACACACACACACACACACACTGTTATCCAATAGTTCATTATTGGGATTAAGAAATTAAAACTGTTTGTGTGCTGTCATATTTGTGTAGTTTTGTCGGGAACACAGAAATCGATGTGGACATTAAGAAATATTACTGCCGTGCAGGAATTAAGAGCATACAGGTAAGCTGTCTGTGTGTGTGTGTGTGTGTGTGTGTGTGTGTGAGAGAGAGTCTGTTTATGTGGAGATGACCTGATTTCCTTTTTTTTTTGCATTGGCCCCAATTACCCTGATAACCATCAGAGAGAACGCCCACTGAGATCTGATGCGTGTATGTTCTGTAAATTCAGAGTTAAGCATAAGCGATCTGTAGCAGATGTCTGTCTTTATACAAATTCCTTTGGCATTATTATTTTTATGGCATTTTATTGGATAGGATAATGGGGTTAATGGAAATGCTAAGACAGGAAATCATCTTACCTCCACATACACACCACGGTGCAACATTTACCACTGGACCACATCTCTCATCCGGCTTGCAACCGATCCCAGTTGATCTTTTAGTAATAATCCATATATTATAACTTAATATTATGACTTGATACTCTGCTGCCCAAGTTCTGATTGAAGCTGAATGTCGTTTTCGGGCTGCAAAATATATTGAAATGATTAAAATATCGCATGTTGCTAATGATTTTAACTAAATGATTTTATAATTATACAGTTACAGAGAGACTGGCATGCAATTATTTTTTAAAATATTCGTTTTTTTCCCCAACAAATGTGAAACGTGTGTTAATGACAGTTTTCAGTTTAAAATACACTAAATTAATTTTGCACATCCCATTTTTAGCAAGTTATCGCATCGCAATCTTTATGTTGTTAATGTTGTTTTGTTAATGATGTCTGTTGTTTGTTTGTGTAGCTTAATGGCGTGTTGAGGGTCATCATGGAACCGTTGCTAGGAGACATGCCTCTGATTGGAGCGCTGTCTGTGTTCTTCCTAAAGAAACCGGTATGTTAGCCACCACGTCAACACACACACATACTTATTCCACGCGGAGGATCATTTCCTTTTAGAATCAAAATAGTTTTTCTGCTGCGTTCTTTTTTTTTTAATTAACAATCAAACAATATGAGGAATGATGAGTATGTGCCTGTAATTTACACACACACACCCTTGTGGCCTCAAAAGTTTAAGAGTCTTTTCAAAAACTCCAAACCTGCTCCTCAGAAACTATGAAACTACCGCGACCGCGTTCAAAGTTTATCTCAATCTGTTCCTCCTAAACTTATCTCATTCTTGCGCCTTGTCGTATACGTTAGCTGAAAACCTTGATTTAACTTCTGTGTGGAGGTTTTAAAGAAATAGTTTTATTTTACGACACTACTGTTGTGAGTGAGCGGATGAGGTCGCAGTAATGAGACTTGAAAGCTGTTCACCAGATACTGTTAAAAGGATTTATATGAGCGAAAACAAACGTATTTGAATTTATCTACAGCCATAACAATAAATAATCTGTGTGTGTGTATGTATGTGTGTGTTTCAGTTTTTAGATATTAACTGGACAGGTCTTACAAACATGCTGGACATCCCTGGAATAAAGTGAGTGACTTTTTTATACAGTGTGTGTCTGTGTGTTTGATGAATGTATGTCGCCAGTATTAAACTGGAAAATGTATCAGTCAGCCTCCCAATATTACACGCACGCACACTGTCACATGATGTATTTTGTATTTGAATGTGGCATTCGCATACACATTGTGCAGCCTCACTGCAGTGTCAGAAATGCTGCTCGTCCTGTCACACAGCATCTGAGTATCCAGGGAAACGCCCTCTTGTAACAGTGGGAGAAACTGTGTGTTTGATTGTACGGGTCTTCTGTGCAGTTACGTAGTTTCTACCATCAGTGAATGTGACATTTCCTCAGAGGAGTAACCAAACCTCTGCTGCGTACCCCTCTCTCTCTCTCTCTCTCTCTCTCTCTGTCTCTCAGTCTCTCTCAGTCTCTCTCTCTCAGTCTCTATCTGTCTCTCTCTCTCTCTCTCCTTTTATAGTCATATTTCTAAGGTGGAGCTGGTGTTTTGTTAAGGCGTGTGGAATGAGATTTCGTTCTTTGTTACGTTCACACACAAACACACACTACCAGAAGAGTCACATTTTACGCTCCCTATTGGTCAGACATGAGAGCTGAATCAGAGTTCTTTGATCTCTAAACGATATCGGACTCTGAATTTTTAACTACAAAAAAACGTACAAAAAACAAGATGCATGTAAAGAAAAACAGCAGTGATGGAGGAGAATTGTGGCAACGCCTGAATGTCAAATGTTTACGTCGTGTGGCCCATAAAGGAAGTGCCAAACGATGTGTGTTCAGTGTTCTGTCTGTTTCCGACAGAGCAATCGAAGCACAAATCCAAAGAATTCATTTAAAGAGTTAATGGAACAGTATCTCTACATCCACATCAGTCATACAACCCTCACAAAACTGTTTAAAATGTTTTTAAAACATTCATATTTATATTCATATGTTAATTTTGCTGTTATGTAATATTATAATACTTTTAATATGATACATTAAAATATTGTTTTTAATATACTTTTTAAAATATTTGTGTTGAAAGTGAAATTAATGGTACAGTAAATATGACTCTCTCTCTCTCTCTCTCTCTCTCTCTCTCTGTCTCTCTGTCAGTGGTCTGTGTGATGGCATTATTCAGGATATCATCTACAGTAACCTGGTGTTACCAAACAGAATCAGTATTCCACTTGTAGATAATGCACAGATTGCTAAACTCCGCTTCCCAATGCCCAAGGTAAACACACACACACACACAGATCCATCCATACACACACACTCATATACATACACTGACAGAATCATATTTATATGCATTTACACACACACACACACACACACACTGACAGAACCATACACACACAAACACATTGACAGAACCATACACACACAAACACATTGACAGAACCATACACACACAAACACATTGACAGAACCATACACACACACACACTGACAGAACCATACACACACAAACACATTGACAGAACCATACACACACAAACACATTGACAGAACCATACACACACAAACACATTGACAGAACCATACACACACTCACAACCTCAGTCTTAACGTGTCAGTTAACGTGTGTGTTTGGTGTAGGCTGTTCTGCGGATTCACTTTCTGGAGGCACAGGATCTGATCGGGAAGGACAAGTTTCTGGGCGGTTTGATTAAAGGAAAGTCGGACCCATACGGTGTCATTCAGCTGGGCAACCAGCTCTTCAGATCCAAAGTCATCAAGGAGACGGTTAACCCAAAATGGAACGAAGTGTATGAGGTAAGAGTGTAAGTGTGTGTGTGTGTGTGTGTGTGTGTGTGTGTGAAGCAAAGAAGCAAACTACATCTCACAAAATGTTTATTTGGGCTTATATGAAAAGTAGAAGTGTCGTATTTGTCTTACTTAAAATATGTCCTCTGCATTTAACCCATACTGGTGAGGAGTGAAGACACACACACTGCAAGTCATGAATACACACACACACACACACCCGGCGCAGTGGGCAGTACTGCAGTGCTCAGAAGCAACTGGGGGAAAGGTGCTTTGCTCAAGGGCACCTCAGTCATTTCCTGCCAGCAGTGTGAATCGAACCGGCACCTTTTGGGTTACAAGCGTGTCTCTCTAACCTTTAGGCCACGACTGTAAATTTGTATAACCATATGTAAATGAATGAGGACTTAATGTCTTTTTAAAAATGCTTTTAAATAGGGTTAGTTTACAGTAATGATAACTGTATATAAATACAGAAGCCTAAAGTATGTGCCCATGTAGATAAATAACAATGTGCGGGTACATGTGTGCGTGGCCATTTTCTTATTTGCTACGTTTTGCTGTGTATGTGTGTGTGTACTGTATATTTTGACTTTGTGGAGATAATTTTAGGTTATTTATGATGAAAACCATTATGTCTATGGAATGTCCCCATAAAACATTGAAAACCCAACGTGTGTGTGTGTTGTAGGCGTTTGTGTACGATCAGCCAGGACAGAATCTGGAGATTGAACTCTATGATGAAGATCCAGATAAGGATGATTTCTTGGGCAGGTAACGGCTGCGATGAATCAAGCTCAGTGATTTGTTTTTTTCAAACATCACATGACCGTCATGAGACATCAGCACTCACAATTCATCACTGAGGTCCCTGTTTGTGATTTTTTTTAATCACTTGGTTTCTCCTGTTCTTCAGCATCACACTCAACGTAGATGAACTAGAAAAGGAACACAAAATTGATGAGGTACAGCAAAACATTCTTGCTCTCGTTTTGGTCTTCTCTTTCAGCAGAGATATAAAGATAATCAGTCTGAGGTTACTGCACACTTTGCCATCATAAGCTAAACAGAACGCATTCAAAATATTTTGTACAGTGTGTTTGTACAGAGACCAGCTCAATAAAGAATTTATTATTATAAAGTATTGTGCTTAAACTGACATGTTTTTTAAACAAATCCCCTTCCTTCTTGTGTTTCTGTGTGTGTGCGCGCCTTTGGGTGTGTCTGTGTTATGTTTTTGTGGTGTGTGTGTTTGTAGTGGTTTCTACTTGATGATGTTGCTACAGGCAAACTTCACCTAAAAATACAATGGCTGTCTCTTCTCTCGACACCTGATAAACTTGATGAGGTAACACACACCACACACACACACACACACACACACCACACACACACACAAGCACACAATTATTTTTGCATCATAGTGGGAACCTCCCATTGAGCTGTGCTCTTAAAGAAATATTCCAGGTTTAATACAGCGTTTGAGGCATGCAATCATTTCAACATAATAACTTTAACATTACTGCACAAAATTGTGTTTACTGTAAGGCTTTTTTAAAATATATAAAGGTTAAAAACATGTAATGAAATGTTCTGGAGAATAGCCACAGGACTAGAACATAGTGTTACCATGAGACTTGTGGGTTAAAATCACTTGTCTCACGCACAGTCGTAATTCCTGCCATGACCATGTAAAGCCAGTAGACGAGGGAACTTGTGCGCAAGAATACCAAAATAAGACGTGCCTGTTTGCAATAGACTGTTTACATGGAGCAAACCCCACCCACAGGAATTGCAGTGGAAACACAAGCAGCTAATCTGCCTGGAAAAGAAGTGTGACTGCTGAAAGGACAGTGTAGACTTTACTGTACAGCTCGGATAACATTATTTGAATAACATTATCATCATTACTGTAAACGGATTTGCTAAATGCAAAATGATTGTCAACAGAATGCCACAGATCTTATCCAGTGAGTTTAACATGTATTGAATCTGTACGTTTCCTTTACATTAAGTTATTATATATATTTTCTGTGGACTAAACAAAACACAAATCTTCACTTCAGTGTGGGGAATAAAACAATAGTTAGCCCGGGTGTCTGTAGGTTATGACACACACACACACACACACACAGCACTGATGATTGTTTTATGTTTAATATTTCAGGTTCTGAGCAGCATTAAAGCAGATAACAGACAGGCTAATGATGGACTGTCATCAGCTTTACTGCTGGTGCATCTGGACTCAGCCAAAAACCTGCCGGTAAGCACACACACACACACACACACACTAACCCAGCTCACAATGCTGGGTTGTAAGAACGTTTCCCTAATGTTTCCATTAAGTAACAAATGTTAAAGATGTCATTTTGAATCTTCACGGAACATTTAAAACGTCCATTTTTTTAGATGTTGTATTAACGTTATCGCGGGTGTAATGTTAAAAAAGAAGAACTGCAAGAACTTTTGGATAACTCTGAGAGAACGCTAACCAACGTCTTAAGAACGTTCCGTGTTAGCTGGGAACACACCCTCACGTTTTCTTCCCTTCCTGCTTTCCTAATTTCTGTTTCACCCCAGCTCCCCCCTGCACTCTTTCATCTGTTATCACTTCTACACTTGTTTGCTTTTCTTGCTTCATCCTCTGTTTCTTTCTGTGCTCTGCTGTGGATCTCTGGGGTTCTGGCTGAAGAGTGTTTTTGAGGGACACGTGGGCAGCGGGTGTCTGAGAGAGCGCCGCTCTGCTGGGCTGGTGTTTTGTGAGAACACTGCTGCCCTCTACAGGACAATGTTTGTGAGTCACTGCCGGCCTTTGGTTTGGATTTTTCAGCTTACACCTGCATTCACTGCTGGTTACCCTGTTA
>JAZGTI010009909.1:0-18281 GCA_036877585.1 Botia kubotai
TGTGTGTGTGTGTGTGTGTGTGTGTGTGTGATCCTCTCCGCTGGTTTGACCTAAAAGGACCTGATTCCTCATTTCTTGTAGTTTTTAAATGACACTTGTGTCCAATGTGAGGAACTCTCAGGAGGTCTTTTTCAGTATCCACCTCAGTCTTGGACTCTTTGTGGACCTCTGGAGTTTGTTTACCCAACCTTTATCTTGTTGTTGCTAGCTGCCATTTGTTTGTTTGTCCTTTGTGGAAAATCTGATCTATACTTCCCACAGCAATTGTTGGAAATCTCTGTCCCTGCAGATGACCAACCGAACACGCAGACGCATAATCACTCAATCTGCGTGGACTGTCTTTTTGCACACTTGGGTTAGACTCAAGCAAACATGACACAAGATTCTCCACAAGTTAGTTTAACTGCAGGAAATTACAAGTCCCTCGCTTATTAAAATGCGATTACGGAACGCAACCAGAAAAGGGCTCCGATATTCAATGAATTCCAGATGAAAAGAATCAGCATCAACATTTCTTCTGAATCTGTGCTTCAGAGTTTTTCTATCAACTTCTGTCATCTTGGATTATGGATTCTGTAACCTTTTTTTATCTGATTTTACTAAAAGGCAAGTGAAATTTTCAAAATGAAGGGTGTGTAGGAAGCAGAGATAAGGAAGTGTTCTTCAAGTAAGAGTGATGAGATGCTTGAAGACTCTCTTCTGGAGTACCATCGATGAGTGTGACTGTCATTTTATGATCTTCACTATATGAGCAAGACTCTCAAACCCGCATCTGAGATAAGCACACTGGTTTACCCAAGTTCAATCAAAAAGAATCTTTCCTTTTTCTGTTTCATCAGAGACATACATACACGAACACACTTTGAAAGTCACTTGAAAGCTGTGAATGTTTATGGGTGTGACATAGTCAATAGGTTTACATCTCCAAACTTGTATTTGGTCCCATTTAGTTTAGTGTTCTCAAATCTTTTGATGATTTTCCATTTGGAATAGCGGGAATGGTGGGTAAATAAGCAGGCAATAAGATTTGTTTGTTTGTTTGTTTGTTTGTTTGTTTGCAGCATCAGTATCCCACACTGCCAGTGTGATACTTTTGTTATCATTTTTTGTTTTAATTTGTTGATTCATTTTGCTTTAATGTGGTTTTGTTAATTTTTATTATATTTTCTTATTTTATTTCAGTATTACTGGGATAGTTGCACATGTGTAGATTATTTTAATTGTCTGTTACGTTAATGTTACATTACTTTGTCTCGTCATGTTCATTTTGAAAGTAACGCACTTCGGCCTGGCATTACAGTAGTGTGGAATTGTTTTTCCTGTTGAGCCAATAAGGTTCCTGTTTGCTCTTTTGAGAGAACTGCTCATGGGACGTTCGACAGACATTCGTTTGCTTTTGTCTCATGCAGCCGGATACTGTGTGTGTTTGCATTTGCTATATCAGTTGCTGTTGGGAACAGGAGAAGAGTTCTGTTACATTTTTGAAAACATGAATAGCGTTACTCTTCTCTGGAGAAACGCTTGTGAGAAGTGTTTTATCCGCAGGGCCAGGATGTCTGAGGATGTCAGGATGTCCATCTTTATCTTTCTTTCTCATGACTTTCTCAAAACTGTTTTTTTTTTTCAGAATTTCATTGACCTGTCGATTTTTGCAAGCTCAGCTCTATCGCTCCCAGTTGTGTGGAATGTCATACTGCGGTTTTCAAGTGTTCAAGTTCTGTGGAGTCTTTGTCTGGGCATTTACAGAGTGATGTGGGCTTATAATCAAACTCTTAGGGTTCCTGCCTACCCTTGACCCTAAATTTGGTGACTCTAATCACAAATTTTCAGCATATCCATTTATTTTCGTGATTTGCTGTGTTTTGTCATGAGAGATGAGGGACATGATGCTTAAGTAGAAGAGAGGAAACTGGGTGTCTTTTGTTGCTTGTATTCCTAAAACAATAATTTTTATGGCACTTTTTATGAGGTGCTTCTGATTTAAAAAGAAAGACTTGGGCACGATTTTAAAATGGGATAGGGTGGCCAGCACAGGCAATACTGAGATATTTAATAAAAGCTGTTTGTGGATGGTTTAGGTAATCTGGGGTAGTTTCTGTTTACATACATTTGTATTGTACTGAGCCTTTAATATCAGGTATTAGCACTTTGGGTTGTAAAAGCTCTGAAAGATGTAAATTCTGGGAGTAAGTTTTGGCTCACCTGTGTGATAGAGGCGAATTAAAAGAAACGAGTGCAAAAAAGTGAATCACCAAATTGAGACGCTTTAATTTGAAAACCTGTCGTGTTGGTTAAGCGTTTACATGATTCAGGGAAGTTTGAGGAACTGTTTAAACTTCACAGTTTAAACTGTGAAGTCCGGTTTTGCTTGAGGGCTGGTTTGCCATAGCTGTCATAATGGCACGGGCTGGGATGTTGTTTCTATATGGTATTTAAAGCTGCATAGCCTTGCCACCATGCAGTCACACACAAACCCACATTAAAGGAAAAAAGTTCAGGACATTACAAATATTAGTCATAGAGGAGGGCTGGTAGAGTCACACCAGACACCTTACTGATTTATGCATCTTGACAAGTCCCCAACCTTTTCCACTGGGACCTGGACCAAAGTAAATTGCGATGCTAGACACAAGAGCTTTGCTCTTCTTCCACAGCAGTATTCTCTCTCTGAAATGTCCGTTTGACTTGAGAAACAGTTGATGTTAACAAACAGGCTAAAAAACTATATGGACAATTAATCAGTTTTTGGACCTTTTTCAGTCTCCTGATTTTTTTTTTACACTACATCTTTCTTGCATACTCTCTCTTTATTGCTCTTGAATTATTTTTTAATTAAACTGTCCAGACATTTTTTGTTGTTTTTTCTTATTACATTTTTGGGAGCTGGAGGTTTTGAATTGGGACATTAATGGTAATTGTTATTTTTGTTGTTGCTGATTTTGTCTTTTTGTTTGTTTGTTTCTTTTGCTTCATTCTTTCAAAATGCAGTGTATCTCCAACATACTGTACAATGCCGTTTTACTCTCTTTATATTTACACTGCATATGATATCATACACAAACGCAATTGCACACACCTGTGATGTTGACATGTGGACTTCTCATCTTCTCCGTCACGCTTTTTCTTCTTGAACTCCACTGCATCATTTGTTCAGGTGGTGGTGTATTACAAAGAACAGGTATTGATTTGTAATGAATTTACTTGTGTGTATGTGTGTCTCACTCTGTGCCATCACCTGCTCCCACCCACTTTATATCCTTCCTGTCTGACCCCATGATCATTGGGGCTGATGATCCATGGTAGTGCTATGACCTTTGACCTGAGAGATGTACTTCTGGGTCCCAGACAGGCCAAAACTAATAAACACTTTTGGTTGTATGTTTTTTAATCCATTTGACTCCTGTGTGTGTTTTTTGCTGAAGAATAGTATACTACTACTATTTCTGCAGTATGTAGTACGTATACTGTGCACATTATGTAAATTTCTGTGTGCATAGAATACTCACATGACCTACAATGTATGTCAAAGGAGCTATACACAGCAGAGCATCCCACAATGCAATGCACTCTGCTTTAAATTTCCAGTGTGACAAATGAACCAGAAAAAATATACGTCTGGGTTTCATTATTTTATCAGACTAACAAAGGATAATGGGATAAAGATGATGTAATGATTTAAAGCAATTTTATTTCTAAAGTAACTGGAAACCATTTAATGAATTAAACATGCTATGTTATAAAGTCATATGACAACAACAGAACATTATGGTATCCTTTACTGTTGCATACTACATACAGTTTAGTACAAAAAATAGCAAGCTGTATATACTGTGCAGTCAGCAGTATGTTCGCATTTTTTCTGAAGAGCCCTCTCGTCAAACGATGGATGTGTGCTGTTCCACTTACAAATACATGATCTTTTATCTTTCTGTAGGGTATTTTTAGCTGCCGTTACTGTGAGTGCTTGCTTTCAAAGAGGAGCAAATGTTGAGCTTGAGTATCATTCAGTATATGAGGTTCTAAAGGAGGAAAGAGAAATGCTTTATTCTTTCATGTGTAAAAAAGCATGTTTGAGATTAACTAAAGATTTGCGGTGAGCGCTCCAGATTCTAGCCATTAAACTAACATTAATCCAGAATGACTGTGAAAGTCTGTACTTATTTATCTGTTTTCATGTTACACAAAGCACACATGACTCCAAGTAGAGCCTGTTCTGTAATTTAATATATTATTCACATCAAATGTTGCATTCTCCTATTGCATGTGCATGTTATAGTCATACTAGTTGTGAATGAGGGTAATGATGACAGAATGATAGAGCTGTTCCTTATCCCTATAGAGATGATACAGGAATGTGATTTTCCATTCATGTCAATAGTTAACCACTATATGAGATTGCAATATAACGTTTTACAGATATCACAGATAGTAATGAAGCTAAGTGGTACTGCTGTCTGACACTCCCCTCTGCTGTTCAGAAGTGTTAAGATGCAATATAACACTATAGTATATAGTACTTTATATAGACAATAGTATATGCTACATTGTGTGTAAAATTAAATACACATGTATCTACACATGTATAAGCACTAAACAAACCAATCACCCAAAATAAATGAAAATTATTTCATCTTTTACATTTAATCTCTTAGTGTTATGTTGTTCCAAACCCCTGTATGGACTCTTTTTGTCCATTTGTCCTTTACGACTTGACACTTTCTATGGACCCGACAGTTCAAATATCATTAAATCATATAAACCATTATTATAAACTTGTATTATACTTTTATTATAAACAGTTTACATACAGTAAATCAGGGTAAGGAAACATTTTTCAACACTGATCTGTTATGTACTTATGTACTTTTGTTATGTACAATCACTGATTTTTCTCATTTTAACCAAAAAGTGACGGATTGCAGCTTTTATGCCCTTTCGTTTGCTTAGGAATAAAATGAATACGGTTTGGAAGCAGCTCGAGTCGTTATTTTATGGGTGAACTATTCCTTTAAGACGCGGAAGGTTTGCTGGTGAACGTGTGAGTGCACAGCCACACATACAGGAAGAGCTACAGAAACAGACGTAACAGCGGGGTTGATATGAATGGAGCCTGACTGACAGGCGGCCGTGTATTGATGATACGAGTGACGGTGGGAATTTTGCTTTTAAATGTTTCGTCAGTCGCGCGAGGGTGAGTCCATATCTTTAAATGGCACTGTTTCGCTGTTAGCTTGTTAGCCGTGCGGGTATTTTGTGACTAAAAACTGACTTTACCTCACGAAACCGCAGCTGCGGTCACTCATATATATTTATATATATATATATATATATACACACATATATAGAGAGAGAAAGAAAGAGACGGGGCATTCAGCGAGCTGTCGTCGTTTTTTCATGTTTTTTTGTTGAAAGCGGTCCTTTATCAGCTAGCTGGCTTAATACCGCAAGCCACTGATTGTTATAAATGACAAATGGGAATGTTTTATTTGTCTTTGGAGGTCATTTTAACAAGCAAAGTACTAATATCTTTATGCGTACGATTCCAAGCAAACTGCCTACGTGTATAAATGTAGGCTTGTATAAATAGAAATGAAAGTCAGACAGTGAGTAATCAGCATATTAGTGTCTTTATTAAATGTAAAACATTGTCTGATTTGATGTGTAATTCTGTGCTTAGGCTCGCCTTATATGTAGCAGATGTGATAAAATTGCTTAAGTGTGAATCCATATGAATGACTTGATTGTGTATCATTAGTGCCTGCGTGGACAGGATGTGCTGTATGCAGTTTAAAATCCAAGGTAGAATACCTGAACATGTTATGTACACCTAGTGCTCTTGCCTTTGAACAAATTATTATTTGATAATTATAGATGCAAAGCTGTTATAACATGGAATAATAGACACTTTTTGTTTGCCTACTCCTCTCTGCAAGGGGCTGATGCAGGATTTTTTTCATTGTTTGCAAGATGGGTGTTGTCATGCCAAGAAACCCACTTTCATCTTATTTTTGAACACAGAGTTTTGAGTCTGATGATTATTGTGGAAAAGATGGATGAGATCTCTGGATGTGCTTATTGACCGTAGTCCAGCTGTAACCAGTAAGGCTGGTTTGGTTTTTGTTCTTGAAGATAAGAACTTTATTGTTACTATACATGTACAAGGAAATTCTGGTGGAGCAACCTAGAGCCTACATTACTATACAGTACAATACCGTATACAGTACACAGTCCACAGTCCACACAATGCACTATAGAACTCAATACAATACATGGACACAAGAAAGCAAATGTTTATAAATGTAGACATTATGTGCAACGAAACCTAGAATGACGTAATTGTGTAATTACAATTACAAGTGTAATTAATGTTATACTTTAACAAATAGGGCATAATGCAATAATCGTTACATAGAGAAATTGCACTAAAAGGCAATGTGAGAAAATAGTTAAGGTCTTGACAAAGCTACTATACGGATAAATACAATTCAAATAGTTCAGATCCTACAATTTAGATGGTAATGATCCTTATAAATATAGACACTTTAAATATAGCCAGTCAGTGAAAATGGGCCACACCGACAGGTTTATTGGCTTATATCTGCTAAACGGCTTGATTGATCAGAATTCTTTTGATAACTTTTTGCCGTGAGGGTCTTTAGATAATGCATGCTGAGTTTTGAGCAATTGGACAAACAACCTGAGATTAGTTCAAAGGGCAGTTATTATTGTGGGGCAAATATTCAGGATTCAAGATTAAAAAATAATTTAACGATCTTTGATGCCCATTTGTTGTGGGGGCTGATTCCTCATTCTTCATATAGTGTAGAAAAACTGAAGAGTATAGTAGGCATGACCGTAGGGGCGACCTACTGTGTGAGAGAGTCAGTGTGAGAGAGTCTGGAGAAATCTGGTTTAATGATTTGTTGTAAATTGTTTCTTATGAAGAAACGTTAACTTGAAAAATGTCAATGAAAAATATCAATATACTTTACTGACAGAATGTCTGGCTAAAAATATTTTTTTAGGTGAAGACAGTGAAAGCATTGACAGAGCAAATAAAAGACTTAAATACATGTCCGATTGCACCAGCAGAAAAGATTCTTATTGTTGAGCCCTGCAGTAGTAATGTGTGTGTGTGTGTGTGTGTGTGTGTGTGTGTGGCAGAGCTCTCAAACACAGATAAGCTCCAGGCTGAGATCAGGAAGGGATGAGAGATACAGCGTTTAGACTGTGTGTTTGCCAGAGCTTTGGGCAATGCAGCATCATGTTTTGGGCAAGTTTGACTGCTGATACTGCCTGTACAGGTCTTCTACCTAAGTTTAGACCATGGGTGAATAGATCTGTCTTGAATCATTCATGTGGTAGAGGGTTTTCATATTGATTTTTGGTATGCGTTACACATATTGACCTTTCTTCTTCTGTAATCGTGAATATAAGATTTGTCTCAGCATGTGAGCAATGCCGCTGAAGGTTTTGAAGTTTCTGCGTCTTGGGCTGTGTGTGTTTGACTAAATCTTTAATTTATGTCAATATGACTTTGAAGAGTTGTAAACCAGATTATTATTCTAATCCCTCTTTAAAATTTAATCAGTTGGTGTGAAATTGAATCAGAGTGACAATGCGTTTGTGTGCGCATGAGCATATGTATATGTAAGTTATAATTTACCGGTGTATAAGTCAAGACATTGTTCATATTATACCTACATATTTTTCTAACTGCATAACCGCATGCATGACCACATTGTTCACATTTTTGTCTATTCATTCCTTCTTAAGGTGATCAAGACTGTTGAGAGATGCCACAGAAACCATGAAAAGAGGACTCCTCCACCCTGATCACACGGTAGCAGACAGCTGAGACAGAGGCACACCTAAACGGACAGGTGTGTACCCTGCCCCCGTACACAACACCAGGTTATGCTTCAAATTAGGAGGCTTGGCTCCAAGTTGGCCAGTTGTGCCATTAAAGGAATAGTTCACACAAAAATGAAAATAATTTTCTCAAACTTTACATAGGTGTATGTGACTTTCTTTCTTCAGCCAAACACAATCAGAGTTATTTTCAATAATATCCTGGCTCTTCTCAGCTTTGTAATGTTATTGAATAGGGCTCCAAACAACCCAACCGTCCGTCATAAAAGTAATTCACACAACTTCAGTTTGTTAATAAATTAAATGAACATTAAATGTTACATTTGTAAAAGTAAACGATTGAAATTTTGGGCCTATTAAGTGATCAATATATCGCATATGCATGTAAACAAACCGATAAGAATGCAAAATTCAAATATGGTTGCACATCGATAACGTTAAATCCCATTGGTTTTTGCAAGGTTTTTGTGACAACGCGTATGACAACTAGTTCATGACTAGTCTGTGATGAATATTATAATTCATTCTTATAATAAATTATAATAATTGTAGTATTATTTAATTGTAATAATTGTAATTATTTTACATAATTTTACATAAATTAAACTGTTGCTTTAAACAGAACGTTTTAGACATAGCATAGAAATGATTAGAAATTAATAGAAATTTAATAGAAGTTTTAGAAAGCATAGACATAACCGGGTTTGTCTTATATAACTGAGGAAGCTCTCCTGCATCAGTGAGGGCTCTTATCTGAAGTGCTGATTTTTTTCTGTCTGTGAGTGTAATATTTGCTCTTGTTGACTCAATGCAATCATAAAATATAAATCACTGCATTGTAGTGTTGTCAAAAATATTGATATTTCGATAAATATTGATACTGAAATATATGAAACGGTACCAATACTCATTTCCCGAAGTATCGATACGCTGATAGCAGTCTAGCTTTAGCGTTTTTGACTCTCTCCCTTCTCTCCAACAGCGGGTTGACACACAGCACACGTGACCGCAGCGCCTGTCTCTCATTCGCTCCGGTTAAATAGCGTTAGTGAGTAAGATGTGAGTGCGGGGCCGTGACCGGCTTTAGTTGAGAGAACACAGCACAAGACTGTCTGCAACTATTTCAGATTTGATGCAAATGTACACGGAAAGGCAAAAGACACAAGCACGCCAATATGCAAGCGTTGTTACAAAGCAGTGCTAACAAAAGGTGCTAACACCACTAATTTAGCAAAGCACCTGAAAGACAGACACCCGGACCTATATAAAGAATTTTGAGAGGTTGATAACTGCTCTGATTTTAACATTACTGAAATATTAACCAAGATGGCCCAGTATGTTTGCTGATATAAGTGTCCTCATGTTGTTGTTTCACTGGGGTTTGTTTTCGCATGTGATGCACCTTTGCGCATCAGTGTTTACTATAGCGCTCCATTTATGTGCGTTAATCAATGAATATATGTGAATGCAATTTTAAAATCTGTTCCTCATATAAATGTTAATGTATTAACCAACATTAATGAACAATGAGCAATACATTTGTTACAGTATTTATTAAACTTAAACATTAGTTAATAAAAATACAATGGTACATGTTAGCAAATGAATAAAAAAATATGAACATGTTTTAGAAGTATTTTTTCATTGTTAATTCATGTGTTAATGTTAACAAATATCTATTACCATTAACTTAAGTACTTTATTAGTAGAGCCTTTAAAACAAGTGTACTACCTCAAGATGTTTTTGTTTATGTATAATATGTTCATGTTCTATACCTTTAACATTGTGGCAGTTTTTTCCTGTGGTATCGAAAATGGTTTCGAATATTAATAATTTTCAAGGTATCGTATCAAAGCTAGAAATTCCAGTATCGTGACAACACTACTGCATTGTGATAGACCTATTCAAAGTGCTTTGTAAAATGACAACCCTGCTCACTCTCTGTATTTGTTTGTCTTACTCCTGTCTCTTACAGAAGTTGTCATCCATCATTCACATTCTGGTGGTTTAAACTGCTCCTGTCCACCCTGACCAGGGCTGGTGTTGGTCAGACGACGGGCAGTGCCATGCCTCAGGCGTGAGTGCGTGTCTCCTGGCAGACTCAGGCGTGGTGGTGGACTCTCAGTGGGCGTTTGGCTGTGGGAGGTGATGAAGCTAAAGCAGCGTGTGGTGGTGCTGTGCGCTGTGCTCTTTCTCCTCGGCCTGGCCAAGGTTTTTCTTCTGGATGGAGGAGAGGGCTCAGCAGCCAGCCGCCGTGACCTCCGTGCCTTCCGCAAAATGGAGGCCAATCTGGCCCTGGCCAAAGGAGCACGCCTCACACACACCTTGCAGTCACCCTGGGAAGTGGCCGCGCAGTGGGTTGGCCCACGAGAGGTGTACCCGGATGAAACACCCGAGCTAGCCGCGGTGTTAAACGCTCTGGCCACAGCCAGGGTGGAGAGGGCAGACGTGGGCTATAAAGGCACCCAGCTAAAAGCCCTGCTGGTACTTGACGGAGGACAGAAAGTGGTATTTAAACCCAAGAGGTGAGAAGAAGGGTGACTGAAATAAGGAACGAAAGAGAGAGAAAGTAATGAGAATATGAATTCAGTTAGAAAGAAAAGAGTGATTGATTTAGAGAGAGTTAGGGGAACAGCATATGAGTGAATTAAAGAGTCATAAAGCAAGCAAGTGAGTGATATAGAAAATGAAGTAGATGAATAAGAGATGTCTATTGTCTTGCAGGGTCTGTTGCTGTCAAGTATGTATATTGATGATTGATTGCCCGGTTTAGGATACTTAAAGCAGTAATATGAAACTTTTGACGCTACCTCCATATCAGTTTGAAACATATACTTGAAATTTACTTGTTGTTTTTTTAACGTGGATGACAAGTTTAAATTCTAAGCAACTGCTGTAAGTCATAAAAAAGTTGTATAGTAATGTAGTCCAATTCAACAAATATCTGTTATAAGATACACTCACAAGTTCTGAATCCTTTGCCAAATGATTTCACTGAATCATAGAGTAAAGTAATGTGACTTACAAAATAAAGTGATTTACATATATTTTGTTAAATGCTTTCCAAAGCGACTTGAAATACATTCAAGGTATTTATTTATCTGTCAGTATTTGTGTTCTCTGATGTCTGATTTGGTATGAAGCAAGAACGTTTTTTGTATATTTAAAAGTTGTAAATCTTAAATCAGTATTGGCAAAAGGGCACATTTGCAAACAATATTTAAATAATTGATATTACTAAAAATGTAACATAATATCAAGCAAAAAGCATAAATTTATAGGAACACTGCTGTGCAGTGATCTGGCATCTGCCCTGTCATTACTATAGGTGAGTTCAGCTGTTTGCTCTTATCAGAACTGTTTAAGTAATCATTGATCTACAGAGGCTTTAGATAAGCGAGGGACGTCTCCTGGTCTCCTTTACATCCTGCTGCTTAAGGAACAAGGCATAACAGTTAAGGAGTGTTTTTGTATATATTAGGCGTGTTGTCTGGTAGCTCTGCTGACTGCACTACCACAGTATTCTCACCAGGCATATTGCACCAGGTTCCCTTTTTCATTTTTTAAAAAGCTGCAATAAAGGGACAGTCACAGCCAATTGTAATGTTTTTGTTTAATATATATTTCTGTGGAGCAGAATTTGAACCAATAATATGTCACGTGGGTGGGGCCACTCATCTTGACACCACAGAAATGGCAATCAGATAAAATAAATTATGTTGCGCCTGTCAGATTTACGTGGGAGAGAACTTTTACAACTATATGCTTTGTTGTGTTAGGACACATTGCAATACAGATGTCTATATCTCTTTTTAAAGGTGTCATTTTCTCTTTTGTTTTCTGACTAGCTGTCTTATGTATATACTTTATTCTCTTATGATTAGATACAATAGGGACTATGTGGTTGAAGGAGAGCCGTATGCAGGGTATGATCGGCATAATGCAGAAATTGCTGCTTTTCACTTGGACAGGTAACATGCACACATGATTATGACATCATAGTTGTTGATTATGCTTTTTGTATATTATTTGGCAGCTAAATAGCATCTTTGAATGCACCCATTTAAAACACATCCCATAAATTTCACAATCTTTTTCGCAGGATGAAATCCTGCAGGAAGCAATTTTAGTTTTTAGTCAGTTTTTAATTTTTTGCTTGAGGACATCACTAGCAAACCCAAACTAATTCCAAATGAGCAATTAAATTATTATTTAAGAACTAAGTTCTTTAGGCATACCAGGTGATGTTTCTTCAACATTATTTTATTGGCCCACTACAAATGGCAGTAAAACACACGCATCTATCGATCATACCGCTTAACAATGAATAATCAGGGCCGAGTTTCATAATTAATTGCTTAAAATTTTAAAAGATTAGTTTAAAGGAATGTCATTTATTTACAGTCATATGGTTCCAGATTCTGTTCATGTTGTTTGAAACACAAAATGAGAAGTAGGTTAATATGCAGCTTTTTCCCATAAAACAACAGTTCAGTAGATATCACAAAAAATGCCATAAAAGTGGTGATTTTTTGTTGCATTTTCCAAGTCATTGAAGAGATGTATAACTTTATGTGAGGAACAGAAGAAAATCTGTCCAATTATCTTGCATGGAAAAGCACATGGTTTCATAACGACATGATTGCTTTTAGGTAAACCTATCCTTTATGACTTCAGAGCTACAGCGCTACACACAATGTACGTGTCTGTAATTTATTTCTGTGCTCAACTTGTGTGAGCACTGAGGGACATTTTGTTAAAAAAATGTCTGGAACAACAGGAGAATCGTGTTGTAGATAGAATATGCTATATACAGTATATATTAAAAGTGTACTGTTTTACACCTTAAATAAATTAAAAGTACTTCTGAAGCGTATGTTTAGAGCGGGTCTCCTCATGAAGACTGACATAATTGCTTAACCCTGAAACTAACACGTAGCCCACAAAAAACACTTTATTGGCACTCATAACTATGTTAATAACTTAAACTGATGTGTCATTTCTGTTTGAGTCATGAACTTCTCCTCTTGCAGGATCCTGGGGTTTAGGAGAGCACCCCTGGTGGTGGGGAGGTTTATGAATCTGCGTACAGAAATAAAGCCAGTAGCTACTGACCAACTGCTCAGCACGTTTCTCATGCATGGTTAGTTGTATTTATCATGTTCTCCTATATTCACTCCCAATGTCTAGCCATTTAGCACAGATTCTGTGCTAAAAACATAGTCTCTTGGTCAACACTGACCCAGAATGAAACTAGACTGTTCTCTATAACAAATCACAGAAATTAGACTAAAACTGCAATGGATGGGTTATGTAATAATAGTTATGCATAAGACTCTCAAGTCAAATCCTGCAGTTTTTTTTTACTGCATCAGTTTGATGGAAAAAGGGGTAATGCTGTGTCCCTTTTCTTACTCTACAGCGTGCCAAACAATAAGCGAACACTTTGCTCATTAAGCACTTACGCTGTCCAGCAAAACAAAGATTGTTTGTTTTTTAACTTGAAATTTAGATTTTTTAATTGCCGTTATGTGTAAGAGCTCCCACTTCATTAAAACAATACATGAACTTTATATTTCCTTACACCTGTAGCTTATTTAGCAAATTCTTTGACAAGCACATTATAATGCATTCAGTTACAGTGAGCGTGGCCCTGACCAGAATCTTCTGATGTGATTCTTGATTTCAATTCAACTGGCAATTAATGCACCAACACTGAGTGGAATTCATAAAGAGCATTAGGGAGATTTTTGGGTGAACGTGATCCAGGAAAGTAAAGTAGCAAAGTCAGATTTCACATAGTTATTTACTTATTCACTCCTCACTTATTCACCACAGTACTTATTTACTCCTTATTTAGACAGAAAATGACCTGACTGGAAACAAGAGTCCATACTGATCAGGTGCACATGGAGAAATGTTTAAAATACAAAGTCTATTACAATTTTAGTATGTATGTATGCGACAGTGTACACGCATTTGCATTAACACATTTTATTAAACAATCTGTAGATGTCTTGGATACTGGTTGATTAAAATAGACTGTTTCCCCTTTTCAGACAGCGAGTTTTCACACGTCTGCCCTGTGCATTATACAGACAGTGAAAGACTAAGCTTACATCTCAAAGTTAGAAAATAGACTTATCCAATTTAAGGTCCTATTGGTGAATGAACATGTTTGAGTTGATAATGGTAATTGATCTTTCTTCTTGCAGGAAATAATACCTGTTTCTATGGTAAATGTTATTACTGTCGTGAGACTGAGCCTGCGTGTGCAGAGGGGGATGTGATGGAGGGATCAGTTACTCTGTGGCTTCCTGATGTCTGGCCCCTACAGAAACACAGACACCCGTGGGGACGCACATACAGGGAGGGCAAACTTGCCAGGTTCTGAGTATAATCTGAGTTTAATCTCTCTCGCTCTTTCTCTCTTTTTGCTGTACTCTCCCCTGTCAGCATTTTTTTGTGCTTTGATTGGAATGAGTATATGGGTACAGTCTGCAATTTTTGGAGAGTTTCAGCCTGATATTCTTGGGGACTTTTACTGAGTGACTTGAGTTAGCAAACACAAAATCTTAGCAGCAATGATGGAATGGTCCAGCATTCAGACTGAAGAACATCTGCAGGTCTTCTCATAGTGCTACAGCACTTCATCACAGCACAAAACAATGAACTTTAGGCTTTGTGGCTTATAGATTTCCCAACTGCTAAGATGCATTTCCTGAAATGAGGTTCCAGTTTTTCCCCAGGCCTATAAACTATATATATTTCGCCAAAAGGTAATTTTGGTTTTCTGTTTCTACATTTTGGCAAAAAGTTTTAATATATAATTAATAATAGATACTGCAAAAGAAAGCACATTAACAACTCTTTAGCAGTGTAAAATATGAGAAACAGTGTTGGTATGCATGCTACATGGCCAAAATATGTGGACGCCTGAATACCACGCCCCTAGGTGCATGTTAAACAATTCATTTTAAAATCATGTTTTTTAAAAGATAGTCGGCCCTCCCTTTGCTGATTTGAGCTTTGAACAGGCCAGTCAATTTCTTTCACCTCAGACACGGTTCTTTGAGGATCTCCTGCGTCACAAAGCATTTTTCTTCACTGGTGTTACTAGACCAGCCAAACACGTTATTTAGAAGCGAATGTCATCATACTTTTCCCCATGTATTGTACAATAACATGTAACTAGCTGCTGTTAGATCTTCTAGCATTTGGCAGAGCAGTCATTGGGTGGCTCGCCAATGTATTAGAATGCTTCTATTACATAATGAGAAGTGCTTGTGGGGACAGGAGTTTATTGAAGGTGGTAGTGTAGCATAGTTCTTCTGGGCTCATGTTAAAAATGATGAAAGTATATGGAGATTTACCTGAGAAGTTAACAGTTAAATATGTATGTTGTTAGTTAATATTACTTGTGTAATATTAAATATTAAAAAATATTAAATGTGTAATTACACCCAAAACAAGGACACCTTAAAAAAGTGTAACATTAGACACTGTAAATTGTGTTTTATGTTTAGTGCTAGGTGAACAAACATTAAATTTCGGTTTTAAAACTTTTAAAGCAAGATTAAGACGATAAAGACATTTTAAAAATGACACGTCTGTGTACCTCTATGCAGATTAGTTGACTTAAACACATTTTCCCAGTAGACTAGAAATACTACAAAGAAATACAAGGTAGTACAAATAGAAATACAAAGAAAACACTATTATGGTGGGATGGAAAACATTAGGTAATTTGTAAGAAAACACAGGCAGAAAAGCCTGGTTGTGGTATATTTACATAACCTCCTAACCCATGGTTAAGCAGTAGTTTTTTAACCCTAACATGTACTTACTATAAAGTAAGGGTTAGGATTAGGGTTTGGGATTAGTTTCATGTAGTTATGCACAATTTATTATCATTACCATAGTAAGTACATGTAACAAAGACACAAAAATAAAGTGTTACTTTATATTTATTTAATCTCATCTTCTGGTCTTATGGTTGGAATATCATCTGCTTCATTTGCAACCTATGGCAAGAACTATTATATTATAGAAATATTGTCAATGATCATTATGTGTTATGTTGTGTGCATTGAAATAAACAGTAATTAAAGACCTTTTTTTAAATAATCAAAATAATCAAAAGATTTAAAATAATGGATGACAAGAGTGAGTTTGGTGAAAGTTCTGTACATTAATTTGCTCACAAAAACATTTGAGACCCCAAGTGAACATATTGTTTATAAAAATGATGGTAATGCTTGTTTTTTTAATGTGACTTGTGGAAATGTTTTAGAAGTGGGGGAACAACAGACAGCAGATGTTTTAATCTGTCAATATGATAGAGAGGATTTTGAATTATACATGGATATTTTTTTAAATTCCATAAGTCATACAGAATTTAGAGTTACACAGCATCCGATTTATGGAAACATTGAAGGGTTTTGGAATGTTTTATACAAATCAACAAAAACAATTAATATTTTGAGCTTATTAAGCAATCAATCATGTATCTATGTAAACAAACAGAACATATCGCTAAATTCAAATATGGCAGCGCTTCAAAAACACTGATTCTCATTGGTTCTCGCATATCTCAAGACTGCATTAGTCTCAAGACACGTGAGAACCAATGAGATTTAAAGTTATCAATATGGAACCTGTGCTTTTCATAGTGCCACTTTATGTGTGTACTGATTCATACAGATGTTTACGCTAATTCAAAAGCGACGTATTGATTGTGAAATCAAATTCATCATTTTCTTTCACAAATATATTGTTTATGAAGGCATTTATTAAAAAAAATGGAGTTGTATAGATTACTTTTATGATGGATGTTTTTTTTGGACCTTCAAAATCTCGGGCACTATTCAATGCCATTACAATGCTGGGAAAAGCCAGAATATTATTAATACAAAAATACAGATATTTTAAATAGTCTTCAGTCTTATAATTAAAATATCAGTCTTTTTAGAAAGGAACTTTAATTGTTCTTTAATCAACAAAATAGATTGTGTGGAGTAACAGCTGTCAGATTTAAAAAGCTATATAATTATTCTCATTTCATACAGAGAGCTTAGCTCTTAAATCATCCCATCAACAGACAGCGATGGTCTGTGTTTTATAACTGAGCTGTTGCCAGGTCACCTGATGGTGCTCAGAGCACACTAAACTTCAGCCATTAACCATGAGACACCTGGAACAGAATGAGACTAACATGATGCTTTTATGAAGCCCTGTAGAAAACTTCATGTCCAACCAAGCCTGAAAGAGTCAAAAGAGATGAATGTTCAATAGGGTTTGTCAGTTTCTGTAAATTGTGTTGATTGTGTTGATCAGTGACATTGTATTTCTGTGTACTAGGTGGGAGTATGATGAAAGCTACTGCGAGGCTGTGAAGAAAATGCCTCCTTATGATGCTGGTCCACGGCTCCTGGATGTCATCGACACAGCCATCTTCGATTACCTTATCGGAAATGCTGATCGACATCACTATGAGAGTTTCCAAGACGATGGTGGAGCCAGCATGCTGATCCTTCTGGACAATGCTAAAAGGTAGAATACAGACACAATACAGTAAAATGAAGCTACAGGAGTGGTCCACAAACTGTGGTCAGTTTTCAATTAACTGTTACATTGGTCCACCACCAAGAACCACTCAATAGAGAAAGCACAAAATGGCTTTAATGTGTTTTTACACTTGCAGTTTTGGAAACCCAGCATTGGATGAGAGGAGTATTCTTGCCCCCCTTTATCAGTGCTGCATGTAAGTGTACACATACACAGATATTACATTTCTTCTTTTAAAACATTTTTTGTACACACATTACCATATATATAAACCCTTTAGCAGTCAACCTCTGACTTATTGTTACCCTTCGGCCACGGTGATGATTGATTGATACTCTGTCTGTTTCGTTTGAAGTGGCATGTCAGATCTTGGACATTCTGTTGATCTTCAGCCAGACACCAACTGAATTAACTGCGCTTTGTGTGTTTTGTATTGACACGTACGGACATGAGTCAGGGTCTTCTTAGAAACATGTAAAATATGTGGGTTGTTGAGACATAACTTATCCAAAAGCATGAATGTTCATTAAACATTCAAATTTCCATAAATGTACAAGATATGTTTAAGGTGCTTTTGTTGGTTTTCATTATTAGTAAGCCTCTTTTGTAGTCTCTTCATTAACATGATTAAGGTAATAAAAACTGCATGCATAATATTTATATAATAATCAGCAGAATTATTATTTCAGATGGAGTACAGCATGTCACATCATCGGACATATCAACATCCTAATAATAATGTCTGTTGCTTATGTACACCTGTGTACAAAAAGCAAATTGCAAAATTGCAGTCACCTGTCCAGTGTATGATGGGATAAGTCCCCTAAATATTGGTTAGCTT
>JAZGTI010009910.1:0-18281 GCA_036877585.1 Botia kubotai
AAGTAATATTTCAAAGAGTGATTACTACAAATCATTAAAACAGCATCATCTGTCCCAAAATGGGGGTGCTGGGCCTGTTTAAATTAGTTAAATAACTCTTTTTAATCAACAAAACGTTCATGGCTATTTCATAAAAGTGGTATATCTTTAAGTTCATGGCTTTAAAAGAGTTTAAAAAGTGACAGAGCTGTAGCTATAGGACACAGAGGTAGCATGTGTTCATCTGATTGGACGCAGATCTGGTACGTAACTGCACTGAGAATTTGAATCCAGTTTGAGATTTACTGTGATGTGAGAGACAGAGAGAAACTCCAAGCGGGACTTTAACCTACAGAAATCAAAGACAAAGAACAACATTACCGCGTACAGTGGAATCATACCAAAAAGTCAGCATTAGTAATATTCTAAATACACATCAAATTAATATTAAATGAATATAATGTGCTATATTATAACAGTACAGCATGTGTGTTTCCTTACAAAGCACTGAACGAATCAGAAACAGTTGAACTGTTCTATTTTCTAGGTGTTTTTAAGATGTACGGCCTTTTTTTGTACGGTTGGCCGCTGTATTCTGTTACTAAGTTAAGTCCAAATACACTATGTTAGGCTAGTATCTTGTATCTCTTGATCGCACCCATTAATTTTACAGAGTAATCTGACGCTGGAGAGAGAACTTTGGCTGAATGCTGAGTAGAGCTGCTGCAGAGGTTCCGTATCATTAATTCAGAACTCCCCAGAGCAGTACGACAGACCTAAAGCACAACGGCTGGATAACTTAAAACAACATCTACTGCATTTCTTGTGTTATTTAACAATGAACGCACCTATCTGCCCGCGAGTTCCTTCTTCATGCAAGTTTTAAAGGAGGTGAATCTCTCTTCACTTTTGTATCCCTGAGGCGAGAATGGTCACATGAAGAAATAATTACTGTATGTCATAATCACATTATCCTTTCAACAACAACATCAACAAAATCTTTATGAAACTGCGAGTACTATGCTAAAGGAGCCTTAAATGGCCACTAGATGGGAGCAAAGCTTCAAGTATATGTGTAACAATTAAAGGGGTTTGTATACATAAATACTGATCACAATACTTATAAAGACTTTATAATAAAGTACAATGATAATGAGTATCTGAAGTTTAAAATGATGTGCTACAGCAGCATCTATGCTGTGACAAAAGTTTGAATCTAGATTTAAACAAAAGTTTGAATCTAACATTCTCATAACCAAGCAATAACGTTAATACAACATCTAAAAAAACTGGAGATTTTGAATGTTGAAATGAATGCTCTTAGAACTTTTTTAACATCTATGTTACATAATTGAAACATTACGAGAATGTTTCAAGTCTTTAACAGGTTATAGACAAAACGTGAGAAAACCTTCCCACAGAATTTACCCAGGAGCCTCGGTGCAGTCGGTCCTTCATAATCCCAATGAACTCCTTGTAGCTCAGATGGTCATCATGGTCCACATCAAAGATCTTGAAAACAGTGTTCACAAGGTGACGTGAGAGTTTTAGTCCAGTGGCCACATACACCGCACGAGCAAACTCATCTGTGGGCCGAAAGCCAAACGCGATTACAGACAGCCGAATCCTCAGAAGTCTATATGAGTTCATGGAGTAACCGGATTACGATATATTGTTTACCTTGTCCAATTGGCCGATTTGCATAGTTGTACATCTGCATGGCAATGGTAAAATCCTCCAAGTTGTTGAGGAACTGAAAGAAGGATCTAAACTCTTCAAAAGTGATACCCTATAAGAGAAGAGATACAGTAAAAATCTGTTTATCTTTATTTCTAAAACAGTAATTGGAAAGAAGGAGCTTTGGGCAATAGGAAGATAATTAACTCAAGCCAGAGTCTTTATAAGGACACTCTGCACTGAACAACTACATCAACTTAATGTCCCTAAAAAGATGTCCCCACTGATTTAATTCTCCAGATAGTAAACACAGATCTCAGAACAGGATGAAACTGTATCACACTTCACCTCCTTAACCAGCAGAATAACTGAAGCACGATGTTGAAGACTGATAACAAACCCCAGGACAGCAAAGGGGGGGTTTAAAATTTTAAGTTGTCAAAATGTTTCTATAAGGTTTCTGTTAAATAACAAAACATTAAAAATGTTATTTGGAATGTTCAAGTTTTTAGATATTGTATCAACGTTATTGCTTGGCTTTAAGAACGTTATTCAAACTTTTTAATTTTGTAACATTTTTACAATGTTCTACTAACCACTTTAGAGTAACGTTTTTGATATGGTGTTAAAAAACATTCTGCTAACGTTACTGCAAGGACATTTTTGATATCTTTGAGAGAACTTTAAGAAAACACTAGCCAACATTCTGAGAACGTTTCCTGCTAGCTTCGCTTCAGCTCCTGTTTAAGCTATATAAGTTAAGCTGTCAACACTGTTGGATTGTTTTGTTTAAGGAGAGGTCGGGTGGCTTGTCGACTTTTCTAAAGACGATTAACCTGATACCTGCATAAATAAAAACAAAGGAGATGTATCCAAAATATCTCGGTGCTGGCAGATTACCCAAACATCAGTTCTTTTGATTTCCATTCATCCGTTTCCAAGCACTAGACTCACATCTCTTGCAGCCAACAACAACTGCTTTACAAATGAACTAATGAGTAATATGTGACGCTTTGCTGCTTTTACAAGTTAAGATGTATTGCTGTATCTCTTAACTTAAGAATACCAACCACTTATATATCAATGGTCGTCCACCAACGGTCTCATCAGGCAACTGAAAAGACTCTAACCTCATAATGTGAGGGTCAGCGTGCAAAGAGGAAAACAACCTGAGGCGCAAAACCTCGCACAGAGCTCTTCTACCACAAGGTGTGTTGGGTATTTGATTTGCTATGCACTGATTTGAATAAATTAATTCAGACTCCATATTAAAAATTCATGAGCTTAAGAAAAATGAGTGGGAAGTAGGTAGGCCGATCTCAGGGTGGATTATTGACATGGCATAAAAAGATTGCTACAGTATTTAATTCAAACCAATCTACCTATTATATTCTTATATTTTGCCATTTTGTTGACAGGTAATATTATACTTAACATGCAACAAGTCCATTTTAACCATTATAACCAGTTTATATCAAGAGTTTAGGTTAAAATTTACACTGAGGTCAATAAAACCGCATACATTATAAAATAATGTGTAAAATATAAAAAATAAAAGCTATTTCAAAGTTTTCAAAAACAGTCTTACAGTAATATTAGTAAATCTTTTTTATATTTTTTGTATATATCACATATCAAAACCGTCATGCTTATGTAGTTAGTGGAACTTTTAAAAATGTTACAGAATTAAACAACTGTTGCATCACGTTCTCATAACCAAGCAATAATGTAATACAACGTCTAAACGTCTCTTGATGTTTTGAGTGTTTCTAGAACTTTCAAAATAACATTTTTGATGTTTTCGTTACTTAATGGAAACGTTAGGGGAACCTAAAATTGTTACAACCTAAAATTGTTACAACCTAAAATTGTTAGCAGGGGCCTAATTCGTCCACTTTCCGAACGTACGTCATGTCTACAAACCAAACGCAAACTGACAGAAACTCTTGACTCTAGATGTGGTACCTGTGGTGCTTTCCCTGAAAGGCACAAACCAAACATTTGATTTTCCTGAGTGATGATAGTTTTGAGTGTGTGTGTCCAAAACACAGGTCGAGAGGAAAAGCATTACCTTCTCATCTGGTATGCTTTGACGCACATTCTCAAGGTAGCCAGTGATGTTCTCCACTGTGGTGTAACGTAGCAGGATACGTGCGAAGTCCTCCTCACTGATGGTGGTCATTCCCTTGGAATAGCTGAGGAACTCGATCTCAAGGACCTCCGTCTGCAGGTTGTCCATGAATCTGCCGACAGAGCGTGAAACAGACACGGTGTTAAGAGGAGATAGCATCACTCTCTCAGTGAGATGCTAGTCTGAGTGACAGAACCATCCCAACGTCGTTTGATAAGAATACACTTCTTCACTTTAATGCCTCTTAGCATTCATGCTCTTTTTATAGGGTTATGCGCTATTAACCGCATTTAAAAGGAAAAGAACAAACAGCTTCCCAGCTAACAGGAAACGTTCTCACAACATTGGCTAACATTCTGTAAAAGTTCTGTCAAAGTTATCAAAAATGTTCCTGCAGTAAGTTTAGTAGAAGTTTTTTTTTAATAATATATATCATTTATATTAAAAATCTTGTTCTTACGTTTTAGTGGAACATTTAAAAAACGTTAAAGAATTTAGAAAATGTTTAAATAAATAATAATTTTTTTTTGAAGTGTGTGAACGATGGTTGTTTTAATTCTGCGGAAATCTGTGGAACTTTCCGCAGAGTTGTGTGGGCACAGATTTCCTGTGAATTTCTGATTCACACTTCACCTGTAGAAATCATCAAAGTTGAGTTCACTTTTGCCCTTTCTACCAAAGAAGTGCACCAGCAGAGTTGTGTCGGTGACATTTTCCGGCTCGTGCTGTGAAAGCAAATAATGAAAAATATATATAATTCAGCGATGAAAACTCAATGAGCAATTTTAATTGGTCCTTGAACGAAACCATCACACGTTCTCAAAAAAGCAAAAGCTTGATCAAAGAATGAATGTTCAGCCATAAACAAAACACAATCAATACAGATACAGAGATATAAACGTAAATAACATAAACACAAATAACTGAACAATTAATTGGCAAATAAATTGTTGTAGATATCTGAGAAAAACTAAATCTCTGTAATACAAAGTAAGAGAATCATAGAAATTCTCTTTTGACTTGGTGGGTTCAAGAAGGCGGCTTTTGAAAGAAATAAAGAGATGTTGATCATCTGTTAAATGAAAATGTATTATTTCCTAATTTGTTACCATGTTTGAGCAAAACAACATCATGGGGCAGCCGTCATATCATCTCATGCAGACAGCAGTTCACTCATGCAGTAATCTGCACATCAGTGCCTTCCATTTCAGACTGTAGGTCTGTTTACTGGGAACACGCTCCCACTGTACCTTACTCATGTTCCTGTGCAGCCAGTCTTTACAAAAACAAGAGGCACACTGGTGGGCTTTCACAAAGATGGCTTAAAATGTCAATACAAAGAATTTTAGAGACTTATTTTGTCATGAAAATAAAGAAAACTCTTTGAATGAGAAGGTGTGTCCAAACTTTTGGTCTGTACTGTATATATTAAAGATGTGTGTACAACCAAGCATCCAAGATTGGTAATAAATTAAAACTATAAGCACAATCCAACAGGGAATAAATGTTTACTAGAATTCAAGAAATCTTGAAAACTTTAAATCTCCATTAATATTTCATAGAGGAAATGATACACCTAATGAATGAAAATGGATATTCCACAAAAACAACAAACAAACAAATAAAAATTCCACAAAAACAACGCTGAGCCGAACCTCACATGGGATTAGGAGGGATTGGGATGGGTTGGAATGATGGGATGGATAAAACATAAACTAGAGGATATTTGTACCTCAGTCAGATCAGAAAAGAGAACTATTCTCGCACCATGTCTCAGAACATCCCAGAAATGTCTGGGTTCAGACTGAGGCTGTTCTTTTTTAAGTACCTGTGTATCAAAGGTGAAGATGTTAACGTATTTAACATTCCCCGAAAATATCAAAATTACACACAGACACATCGACGGCCCAATGCGCATGCAAAATCATCCCAACACAATTTAACCACAAACATATTTAAACCACTGAGCTTACCCTGATCAGTGCTGTTCTGTCTTATCTCATCTTAAATGTGCGGAGACCAAAAAGGTTTTCTGTGGTTTTCACACGAATGGGCAGAATTTACCGAATGTATTCTAATTATTATTATTAAAATTATTAAGATTTTTCCTAGCGTTTTGTAATTTTTTTATCAAAAATACATCTTCCTAGTTATGCCTAGTTAGGTTAGCTAGAATATTTTATTGGAGTAAATTGTGAGCGGTTGTGCTTGGAGTCAGAAATATTGAGATCCACTGCATTACAGCATCCAAAAACTGTTTAATGTGCTGAATGAAAACATTTCGGTTCTTTTCTTAATAAACAGCACTCTGTGATGTGAACAGTATTGTTTTTTATTAAATCAGCACCAGTTACACAAAAGGTGACTGTCAGAACGGACTTCACCTCCTCAACTCTCTTGTGCGGTACTGAGACCGTCTCATTCCTCAACACTAACTCACAATGACACAAAGCTCGTCATGGTCGACCCATCACAACACGTAACCCAAACCTGAATACCACTTTTTAAGCAACTGTAAAAATCAAACATGGGGGTCCAGTTTAAACTGTCATTTCTCAGGCGAGGGGCTTTTAACGTGAGTCTGTGAGGCCGTTTCTAAGCAAAGTTCCTGACAGTAGACAAGCAACATAAATCATCTGTTTCGCTTTTTCTCATCTTCTCAACAACAGAACTGCGTTTAAGACTGAGCTCCATTAGAGCCGCATTGTTCTTTTTCTCTGGAGGTGAGCCATGCGTGAGGGTCACTCCCTTACACCCTGTCCAAACATCTCACTATGTAATTCTGCTCCCTGCTCGGCTACACGAAGCCGCTGAATGCGAGTTCTTTGGTATATTGAGCACTAATTACGACAAAACTGCAGGTCAAAACATCAGTGGTTCTGACGGGCATGCGCGGTTGCTGATGACGAGACCAATCTGGTGCGAACCGCATGCTAAGAACACGTTAAATTCATGCATGAGGATTCTGTGGGATACAGATACGTACATTACTGCTGACGGTGCTGTGATGTCCGTACAGTTCCACACTCTCAAACCCAGAAGATTATGATGGCGTGTCAAATACAGGGAAACAAATCAAAACAAATAATTCAGGACCTTCAGGTCATATTTCACTAAGAAGTACCAAAGAGTGAAGTTTTTTTGTTGTCACGTTCTGTAATAATCAGCAATCGGCTGAGAGGGAACGTTTATAGAATGTCGGCTAACATTCTCTCATAGTTATTAAAAATGTTCTTGCACTAACATTAGTAGATATTTGAACAAAATGCCCCACATCAGTTCATATTCAAATGCACAAATTCATGACTATCTGTGACTGCATGCATCTGTGACTGCATGCATCTGTGACTGCATGCATCTGTGACTGCATACATCTGTGACTGCAAGTATCTGTGACTGCATGCATCTGTGACTGCATGTATCTGTGACTGCATGACTGTTGACACAATGGTGTAATTTTATAAATCACAAGCATAATGTACAAAGGATTCTCATTGGGCAAAACAATACAGGTAATTGTAAAATGCTTTTGGTGTAAACACAGAATAGTTCTCACCAGTTGAGATGAGTCTCCTCCACGCTCTTTTCTCTTCTCATTTTTCTTGCGGAATATCTCCTCCAGCTAAACACCAAAGCAGAACTTTATCTCTGTGTGTATTGACATGCAAATGCCATTAATAAACAACAACAGAACAGTAAAATAATCATACCACCGTGAATTCCCTCTTATCCACCATTTCGTTGCCGTCCGCATCAAACATGTTGAAAGCTATTTTAAAACCTGCATGTGGCTCTGCAAGACACAAGACAGGCACATTAAGGGCACATCTGTAGTTTTGTGACTGTGATTTTATTTTGTGTTAAACAAGTGTGAAAAATGAAACCTCGCGTACTCACTTGTCAAAATGCAAAGCAGAAACAAATACTCGGTGTAAGCGATGATGCCTGAAAAACAACACGTAAACATTTCCTTTAAAGAGTTCAGACGAAGCTTGTGTTCAAACATCCCGGAACCCGAGTTCAAAATCAATTTTACTATCAAATGTCGTCGTAAACCAGAGATCCTTTCTTCTTTTACACTGATAAAATCTAAGAAGGATCCCGTTCTGGGCTCTTGTTTGGTGTTCTCTTCACACAAACAAAGACATTAAAAGCGCAAAGCAACCAGGCTAGATGCAAACCCAAACAAAATTAGACCAGGCCGCTGGCTTCCTGGGTTTCCCTCTGTTTATTTTCCTAGGTGTAAAACATTCTCAAGTGATCTGTAACTGATTGCAGATGCCTGATGTGGGTTTGTTTTCCCTTTTGAGGTCTGCTAGTCCTTTGTTGTGTGAGGGGAAGAAACGAGGAGCAACTGTCAGGTCTCTGTCTGAGAGAGTCTTAAGGAGAATTGTTTCTGTCACTGAAAGCATTCCCAAGCTTTTGTTTGAAGGAGATGATCGTGACTCGAGCACAGATAGTTCAGGAGGGCTACTTTGAGTGCTGTGGGAAAAGGACTTTGGAATGTTTGAGGATAAGGAAAGGTGTAAAACAAAATATCATTACCGCCAACACCTATCCATATTTCAGATGGCTCTTATATTTGATTTATCTGTTAGTTACCGGGTCATTTTATATACAGTGTTGAACAAAGGTCTAAGACCACTTTGACACTTCACTCAACACAACTAACATGGAACGTTCCCAGAACATTGGCTAATGTCCTTTAAAGGTCTATCAAAGTTCTCTCAATGTTATCAAAAAATTTTCTTGCAGTAATGTTAGATTTTTTTAACGTTATCATATACATCAAAAAAGTTATTCTTAAGCTGTTAGTGGA
The DNA here is from genome assembly GCA_036877585.1 of Botia kubotai. Classification (NCBI taxonomy): domain Eukaryota; kingdom Metazoa; phylum Chordata; class Actinopteri; order Cypriniformes; family Botiidae; genus Botia; species Botia kubotai. The sequence goes on from JAZGTI010009910.1 coordinate 8,607, forward strand.
ACATTTTAAAAACATTACAGAATTTCTTTCAATTACAGAATTCTTATAACCAATACAACGTCTAAAAAACTTTCGGACATTCCTGGAAAATTACTTTTTTAATGTTTTGTTCCTTAAAGAAAACATTGGGGAAACGTTCTTGCAGTCTTGCAAGCTGTCAAACTGTTAAGTTGACCATATAATTTATTATTAAAAAAACAAACAGTATTCTGTTAGAAAATACAAAAAGAAGCATTTTCAACAGTAGTCTCAGATGTCTGGACCCCCACTGTATATAATTAAAAACATACATAAGCAGAAGGAACCGCAAACTCTTCACACTGCACGTGTAACACAATGCAAAATGCAGTTAAGAGCGGCGCATTGAGTCTTTGAGGATCTAGACAGGTCTCATGAGATCCACACACCTTCAGTCTTGCAGAAAGAAACCCAGCCCAGCAGCTCAAACAGTTGTCAGAACACAAAGAATTCCACAGAAACAATTCATATAGAATGTCAACGATGGAGATGTAATCCAACGCCATTCTTTGAATTCATACTGTCCGGAGCGACACACAACTACAGCCAGAACAAGTCTCAACACTGCGAAGCTCAAACAGCTCTTTTTGTCCTCTGAAGTTCGTCTTTGTTCACAGATCAAGCCTATCTTCTTTTTTTTTAACCAAAGTGCAGCTTTAACATTTAACAGGCGGATTAAAAGCCCAAATCCAGGCAGTGGCTCTTAAGGAGAGCTGCAGTGAGTGGAGATATCATGCACTATGTAGAGTGTTTCAGTGTGTTAAGTGTAAAGAACACTACAAGGAAGGTACTGTTAGCCTCTTGGACACCCTCCACATCTTAACCCCGCTAACAATTTTAGGTTGTAAGGAAGTTACCTTAATGTTTCTAATAAATAACAAATGCGTTAAAAATGTGATTTTTAATGTTGTTGGAATGTTCAAAACGTCCAGTTTTTAGACAAGTTATTGCTTTTTTAATTCTGCAACATTTTTTAAATGTTCCACTGACAACTCAAGAATGTTTACGATAAAAAAAATAAGTTGTACTAACATTACTGCAAAAACGTTCTTTAAGCAGTTTGTGAGGCTTTTATAGAACGTTAGCTACGTTCCCTGTTAGCTGGGAAGAGGACGTTTTAAAACTGTTAAAACTTGCTATATATATAGTATGTTTTAAAAAAAAATTTATATTGATTATTTATTATATATCTCTATATTCAGTTATATTTATATTAATGACCTAAATAAAAATGTAATCTGTGGGCAATGTTGTTTGTAGAATTCTTGCGATAGCACAAATCGCTTTATAATTTCTGCATTGTTGCCAATACGTCACGTTTGATATGCAAACACGGGATTTTCTAAAAGCACCTCAGGGCAACACAGAGCTGGGCAATTTATGGATTAGCTTGTGAATGTGTGTGCATGACACGCCCCTCTGCTGAGCGCGTGATTATTTTCTATTCAAAACGACATACCGCATGTAATGCACCGGGTGTTTTTTCGTCACTTTCCTATCTGCGCTTATTGCAGAGCAAAGTCGCAGTAATGCCGGACTGATTGCGAGATAAGAGGGCACTTACAGCCTGTTACACAACACTGTGTGTGTGGGTGGCACACGAATCTGCACACACTGTTTACTAATTGCTGATACATATTACGCCTTATTTGAGATATCTCTATTCATCTCTTTCTAGAAAAGAGAGAGATAAATATATATATATATATATATATATAGAGAGAGAGAGAGAGAGAGAGAGAGAGAGAAAGAGAGAGAGAGCGAGAGACAGACAGACAGACAGACAGACAGAGACAGACAGACAGACAGACAGACAGATAGATAGATAGACAGATATCAATAATATCAACACATTTGCGACTTTAAAAGCAGACCAATCAAGTTGCCCAAAGGGACTTCCCGAATCACAAGTAAACAGTGATCCAATGACAAAGCAAACAACGCTGCCATATTCAATACATATCACACACATGTGATCACACACATAACCAGATGTTATGAGGTCTCACCTTTTTCCCGCAGGTTTCTAAAAAAGCATGAAGATCCTTTCCATACAGGTGGAGTATCAGACAGAATCTTGTCTACATCCTTTTAAAAGAGTGCATGTATTCAGGATTATTCACGTATACAAACCGCAGAGAAAATATAAACAAACAGAATAACTAGCTATAGTAGCTACAACTAGCTAAAACTAGCTAGAGTATTTCATCATACCTGTTTGGTTAGAGCTGTCCAGAATCTCTTTTCTAAAAGATGAAAACAGATATAAGTTCCGTAGTGTCATCAAAACTACTGGTTGATGAGCCACATCAAAAACAAATAGTTATAAACGTATAATGTATATGTGTCATAAATGTTTAACTTTATTCCTCATGTTTAAAATTATTATGGTGAAGCAGAGACAGAAGAAAATGTTTTCATCTCTGCTCATCTGTTTCTCCTTTCTCAGCAGTTCGGCTATACCTAAATATAACATGGCGACTCTTTGCTTTATCTGCAAAAAACACGCAGGTGAATGTCAAATTCCCTGCAATCCAAACGTCAGGAAAAAATAAAGAAAATGGGCAAAATAGGAAATAACGCCTCTGTTTATATAACAATGCCCGAATATATAAATAACTAAATGCTGTTTATATAAAACTCAAAAGTGTGCAGCCTGAGCATAAAACCATAAATGTCGATATTCTGTTCCGTCATGCACATCAATAGACATGAGATGATGATGTCATTTTTGCCCTCCATATTAGAGTTCACATTTTATTCCTGTCTGAACATTCCAGGAAGTCCACGATTCAGTTAGCAGCAGACAGTACTGGGTGAAACTCAACCCCCGTACGAGTATAGCGGTGAACACAGCTATAGGACATATGTCAGCTCTACCATCTGCACCATCTGGATCTCAGTTCTGCATCACACAGAGTGTGTGTATGTGTGTGTGTGTGTGTAAGTATGTGTGATTCAAACATATTGTTCTCAGTTCAGAAGCGATCCACTGAACCTGACATGCGTGTTTAGAGGTTGTCTGTCTAGCTAGTTTCAGATTTTAGTTACAGAAATGGGCCGTTAGTTTGATGCTGGCGGAGAGAGATGAGTATCTCCATGCAGGTGTTGAGGCTACATGACTTGGTTTTATGGTGGTGTTGTATCCTATTAAGATAAAAGAGGTACAATACTTCACAGAGCCAAACCAAAGAGTGAGGTTCAAATGAAACGACCGTTTATGATATTTGTGTTTTAAAGGTAAGGTAGACGATTTCGGAGAGACTAGCGATATGAAGCCCTCCCTTCAGCATGCTGTCCAAAGCCACGCCTCCTCCAGCACATAAACGCACACATATTATGACAGGCAAGTAATTCATCCTATCATTGCATTCGGATCAAAAACAAAAGAGGTTTCTGGAAAGAACCGCCTACCCTGCCTTTAAACAGTGTTACTTCTCATTTATTAGTCTAGATGTCCTAAGATGTCCTAAGATCTAAGTTCTGAAGATTAAGTGTAACTTACTCTTTGGCTCACTCATAGTTACGGACTCAATGAAATCAAGAGGGGTCATGTAGAGCTGTCCATCATACTCCAGCGAGCTGAAGAGTCTGAATCTGTGCTCATGGGCTGACATGGACACCTCTTCATCTTCGGCTGGTACGCTGACCTACGATCAAACAAATACACGTTTATTTTGGTTGAAAATAAACAAAAAAACATTATTGAGCATACATAACAGATTAGTGCGTTCAACGCAATTTCTTTACCGTGCCCCGATTGGCAACGATGAGCTTACAATAATAATGTGTCGTTTCAGTTGACGTTTCTCATTTTCCGGGAAATTACAGTTTGAGTTTATTCAACATAGTAAAAAAAGAAAATAAATTAAAGTAACCTGCAATTTTATGTTACGCACAAAGATGGCGATAGAGAGGCAAAAAATACAGATAGTGACGGGAACACGTCATGATTGCTAAAAGAATTTTTCTGACCTGGTTTGACATTTTTATATGAGATATATGAGCTTGTGCCGCCATTCCGGTAGACACGTGCACACAAACACGCACAGGAAGAACCATCAACGGCTAAAGTTATGAACCACAGTACACATACCCAGAGCGCAAACACTCGGGGAATGTGTGCCCTGGTACTTATTACCCTCATCGAACCTCAGCCTGGCTGCCAAGTGTCCCGTTACCTCAACTCTGGATTCCTGCGTCTCAATCCATAAGTCAAGGTTACATCCAACAGAAGCAGATAAGCGTACAAAAACAAACAAGAGTCACAAAATCAGGTTGATTTAATTCTGTTTGGATTAATGATCCAACAATCTGATAAAGGATTTTTTTTTGTAACTGTCACTGTTCAACAAAACATCCTGGAATATTAATGCCAAGATCATGGTAGTTGAACAGCCCCGCCTGTTCGGCTGCTTATTTTGCAAGTTCAGGGAAAACACTGTTGACGGAATTTGCATGCGTAGTAAAATAACCCAACATGCACAATACATTCCTGCGAAAATGCTCAATATGTACAACGTCACATATAGTATTTGTTTTAGTATTTATTTCATGTTTAGTTGTAGAAACACACAATACATCGCCCGACGGCACAACAGACAGAGGAAGACCAGAGAATTCAGCACCGCTGTGGTGGAAAGCGCCTATATATCGATAACACAAACAACTCCACCGAATAAAAATGGCAGAAACGTGATTCTATAGTAACGATGTTGTGCTTATTTTGCCGGAATAACCGTAAAGTGTCAAGAAATATGCGCGCTTACCTCTTCTTTTGCAACCACAGTTGGGAGCGGAGAAATCAATGCACGTAGGCGACCTGCTTCGTGTCCCCGATCCGAGGTTGACTTGTGTTGATAGTAAACAGCGAAACCTCCAAGAGTAATACACACTCCGGTCCCTATACGCTTCAGAACAGCGCTTCCCTTGGACGAGTATCTGTTATTAAAGGAAACGCTTAAACCATTGAAGGATCTGGTGAAAGTGTTACACAGAGATAAAGCCCGACGCGCGGCCGCCATCATGACTCTGTCACAGCGGTCAGATTGCGTTCACGCATCGCGAGATGAAATATGCACCCTCGCCCGTGCATGCATGCTTCTGCATGAACACATTAGCAGCTCTATTTGCAGTTATATGCTGTTTCTTTGGACGTCCTCGAACTTTAAGATCTTGTCCTACAGCCTTAGGACGTCTAAATCTGGTTTGAAAACCAGGATGGAGAGTTGATTCTCTTTTCACTGTCGCTTTCTCTCAACCCCTTATTAAAATTACTAAGGTAAACATAGTTTCTACGGTTACCGTTACTACAGAAAACACGGGGTATCTTTGTATTAGCAACCACTGACATTGGCCTATTATAGAAACGACAGACATACACTGAAAGGAATCTTACACCGTTTGAAAAGGGTCCCATATTTATCTGTTATGGTTTCACAGTAGTAACAATAACTAAATAGCTAACCGTTGGAGAAATATTGTCGTTACAGTGGTACATTTTTAAGGATTGTCCCCCTCTCATACTCCCTCTCATTTTTAATTAAAATGTATTTAAATACCCTCATAAATTGAATTAAAGGGATAGCAAAGATCCATTTGATACAATAAACCAACAGGTCACGTGCCAAGAATTATTATTATTATAAGATAATTATTATCTTCCTCACACACACACACATACACAAACACACACACACACACACACATAGATTAACACACACGCACATTTACAATTGTAGATGTTAAGGCGCAGAAAACCCAAGGCTGGACCAAACTGATGGCCCCGCCCACAGGACCCACAGCTCTGCACCTGCCCCGCGAGCCCAGCAGCCACTCGCTGCGCAAAGCACTTCCCACAAACGGCAATACCTGCTGCCTCATACCTGCAGCCCATTTATTCATGAACATGTCCCTGCATTCAGAGCGCAACGCTGGCAACCGTGTGGCGAGTCAGTCATAACAGCAGAAATTACTGCAAGTCTGCAAGTCAATGATTTGTAGTTTTTCTAATACTCTTTCTGACTGGATATTTTTTTGTATACAAAATTGCATATTTTTGCGTTCAGCATGGAACCACTGCAGGTACAGCGCTCCTATGGATATTATTCGGCGTAACCTGTAGCGCTGGACATTTGGGAAACTGTGCTCATTCATCTCAACTACATCCATCACGATCCTGGTGACCTGGAGATTTGTGACGGCAGCTATGGGAGAGGTCGGGACGCTTTTACAGAGCCTGGAAGGTTTCGGACAAGTTGGGTCACAGTTCTTTCTACCGCCTCTAGGAGAAAACCTCGGGTTATTAAATGATCATTTAGTTCCAGCGGAGAGACTGTCACGGAGCGCCTCCGCAGATTTAACGCACTTAAAAGGGATCTTGCGCAGAAGGCAGTTGTACTGCAGGACCGGATTTCACCTCGAAATTCATCCGGACGGCACCGTACAGGGAACGAGAAAGGACCACAGTCGTTTCGGTAAGTTCCCTCTTTATTTTCCAGATTTGTATTTGTTATATACAAAAGGGAATCATAATATGCGCTCAAAACGAAATGTCACTGTATAATCATAATTTATGCGTGTATACAGAAGAAACATACATTGCAGTTCATGTTTTTTCACAATATATGATGCAGGTTTAGACTTCAAGGAAAGTCACCAGAACAATTGATTTATTCTTCTCCAGGTATTTTGGAATTCATAAGCCTTGCAGTTGGATTAATAAGCGTCCGTGGCGTGGACAGTGGCCTCTACCTTGGGATGAATGAAAAGGGGGAACTTTACGGCTCTGTAAGCAGATTAAAATTCTTAAAAACCTTTCTAAGTCTTTATATTAGTTTTAACTTCTTAAAATCTTACCGTGAAGTTGCGTGCAATTACCTTGCACGATTCTTCACAGTTTGTCCAGTAGATGGCATATATGTTTTGATTCGTGTGACTATATCTGCTCTTCATTAGAAAGATACTGTACTATTTAGTTAATTCACATACACTAAAGTATTGTAATTCATATTCAATCTGTGTTTATCTCCTAGGAGAAACTCACAGCTGAATGTGTTTTCCGGGAGCAGTTTGAGGAGAACTGGTACAACACGTACTCCTCCAATCTCTACAAGCACGGCGAGAGGGGATCGCGATATTTCGTGGCTCTCAACAAGGACGGCACGCCGCGCGATGGGACGAAGTCCAGGAGACATCAGAAGTTCACACACTTTCTCCCCAGACCGGTGGACCCTGATAAAGTTCCCGAACTTTATAAAGAGGTGCTTGGACACAGCTGAGACCATCTGGCCTCTTCTTGTGGAGGAGAAGATGACAGTGGAGATCTTTACCACAGCGTCCAGAGCTTATAGTGACATGAGAAGACACTGAGTTCTGCTCTGGAGATGCCCAGGCCAGTACTGATGGTGAAGAATACAGTCTGTAGTCTGTGGTTGTAACTGACAAGCAGCTTCTTTGTGGAGTGGCATGTGGAGGTTTTAATGGGCTCTGCTTTGCTCTGGAAGGACTTGAAGGAACAATGTGATGTTTAGAGGTGACAGAACTGGGACACTGAGGAACAAGAGATGCCGTCTCATCTCACGAGATGTTATTTATACAGTTCTTGATACACATATTTATTATCGTATGTATTTATTTATTTGAAAACATAAATCTATATATTTTTACATCTGAAAGTAGATTTGTTTTATTAGATGAAACAGTAGGACATGCTTTGAAATAGGGACAAAGCTGTTTTCTTTATAGGACGGATGCCGTACAAGTTAGTGATATTACGGAGCGCGAGCAAGATCGTGATGTGAGTTGCGAATGTATGAAGAATGTCACAAGATTCTGTGATTTCTATATTTATTTGTTTCAAGCACGATATTTCAAACATGGCATGCTGCAGAGTACATTTTACCGGCCATTAAATCAAGTATTATCGAAAAACAGATGTCTTTGATGTATTTTCACAGTTCTGAAGCGTTTACAATTTAGATTCTCTCACTTAAGATTCTAAAACAAACAGAAAACAAAGAGAGAGAGAGACAACAAATAAAAAATATTGTTTCCACAGCATCAGCTCATCAGTGAGATCTTCTCAGATAACAGCTTCACAAAGGGGCCAAATAAAAACTGACCTTTTCTTTTAGGTCAAACCCCAAAATCACGAGGAGCTTTGTTGATGTTAAGGATAGCGACTAAAATGCCAGCAAAGTTGAAGAGAAATGTGAGAAATGTTGAAGAGAAACGTGGCCTGCATTTTTATCCCCAAAATAATCCAAACAATATAGAATTTCCAATAAAACATAGAAACTCTTTTTAATCACTGTCCTCAAATGTTGTGCCTTCTTTTCAGCGAGAAAGTTGAGTACCAGCATTTTCACATGAACCCAAGCAAGACTCTGAGGAAGATGATATGAGATTTAGACACCATGAGCTAAACTTCTGTGAATGTTGTTGAATGGCTGAGTGAGACGGATTTCCACAACAATGACTGAAGAGGCACGTCTAGATACAGTTTCCAAAACTGATGAGAGGATATTTTATGTTGAAGCATGAAGGTGATGGTCTGTGATCTCAGTATCTCTGTGATGGTAAGCCAGGGTCTGTGTTAAAAGGGGAGTTTTCCCTGTGTTACAATGTGGGATTTTCCCTCATTTCAAAACCATACAGTGCTTGTCAACAACAGGTATATGAGGGTGGAGGATGAGTATTAATATAAAGAGATAAAGGATAAATGCATTGAACATAAAGGTGAACACTAAATTTAAAGACATTTACATTCATACTTCATAGGTCTGTGATTAAATCACAATGTGAAAATGTGCTTTTTTATCATCATATTGTTTCAATATCATGATTTTGTATTAAACATGATACTCAAGGTTTCTAACATTCAAAGATTATCTATTGCAACGTATGGCATTATTTTGTTAAGTAGTTTTATTTTAATATTTGCTGATATTAATCACAACAGCACGTTTGTAAGCGTGATCAGTAACTTGCAGTTTAATTCATTAACAGTTTTATGAATATAAATATCTATGCAGGGTTTCGCCAACATTCACTCGTAATCATTTTGTGTGTTACGCGCACAGAATGTCGTCATAACTGTTAGGTTGCCACTTTTTGTGTCATAAAATACACCCTGGCACTTAAAGAACCAATATTTTTCCGTCTGTCTGGACTGAAATAGATGCCTTTGTCTGTCCCTCCAGCAGGTGGGCAGAGGCACTTTACAGGCAACACTTAAATCCTTCATCCATAGCCTCTCTCAGTCCTGCCTCATGCACTTAATGGATAAACCCTTATATTCATCACCTCAGACGTGGCCTTAAAGAGCTCTTAGAGAAACCCTATCAGATGTGTGTGTGTGTGTGTGTGTGTGTAAGAGTGGCACAGGTCCACAGACAGGTGTGTAAGTTAGAGATCTCTCTCCTGGCCCAATCATACACTGCAGGTGTTCCCTCAGCGCATGTCAGCATGTCCTGAGTCTCTGATCTTCAAGGCTCTGTGTTTGTCAGCTGTGAAGATGGGCGGGAGTACACGCAGCCCCATGGAAATACAGCCCGGCTAGCTTTGGAGTCTGTGTGGATCACAATAGTGCATAATTCATATCTTCACAGACTGGGGTGAAGTCTCACCTGGTGTTTTAAGCTGTGGTTCAGGGCT